>OU342745.1:140091370-140305259 GCA_910589775.1 Avena eriantha
AAGTTTTGTATGAAGGAAAATTTTCAAGGGTATGGAAGGAAGAGTAATGAGATGAAGAATGGACTAAAGCTCAAGCTTGGGTATGCCACGCATGTTACCCCAAGAAACATCCAAGAAGTACAAGCATCCAAAGCTTGGGTATGCCCAAGGCATCCCCTTCTTCATCAATAAAATCCCAAGTTTCTTCCAACGCTTCATTTTATTGTTCATGCACAGTTGTGTTGTTCTTGGAGCGTCTTCTTTTTCGTTTTTCATTTGGGTTTTTAGTTTGCGTGGTTTGCTTAGTTTGCTGAATAAATTGGTTGGACCACCCTCTTTCCTACATTGGTGTCAATAGTTTGGTTTGGTTTGGAAAAGAGTAGGAAAGCTCATGCTTAAGTGGTAAAGAGAGCTTGTTTTGACTGTGGCCTATGGGTTTGTCATGCCATGCTTGATATTGTTTGGCTTTATGCTTAGTAGTATTTGTTGTATCATGACTTGTTATAAACAATTGATATTGCTTAATGTGCCTTGGATGAATCATGCGTTGTTTTTAGCATATTAAAGCATAGTATAGTGGTATTCTCCTTTGATGCTTTATTTGGGTTGACTTGGCGCATGCTCACACCATGTTATGACTATCTCAAGTCACCATAAGCCTTTATGATCCTTTAGTTTTCAACTTGTAGTATCACTTTATGCTTTGATCAATGGTGTTTTGTCGCTCTGCATGATTATGGCCATTACTGCTCTCTCGTTTGTCGCTCCCTTACTGTTGCTAGCCTTCACTTTCACTGAGTATGTTTTACTCATGTTTCCAGCTTCCTAAAACCAAATATTTCCAAAGTGTCCACCGTACCTACCTATTAGCATCATTTCCTACTTCCGCGCATATTCAATATGCTTTGTTTTCTTCCGAATAAAATGTTTGCTTGTTATGAGAAAGTTAGTTAGTAAAGCTCTCACGAACTTGCTGGCACATTTTATTTTCTTGCACTTAATAAACCTGAACCATTGCGTCCTTCTTTGTTGTGCATATGCTTGCACTTTATGAGTTGAAGTTAGCAGAACCATGTATCATGGGGACTGCTTTCAACGCTTCATAGGTACTTTGTACCTAGTTGATATCATGTTCTTTTTCTTATGGATCCCGGCGGTGTGAAATAAAAGTAGAACTTGTAAGATCATGGAGTTTTGTATGTATGTTAGAGAAACGCCTGGGCCGCTAGCCTAAGCCATGCCTAATCATGGTGGAAACTTGCAGCATAACCATAATGAGCATTCTATGAAGCATCCTCAATAAAATCTATGCACATAGTAAATAAAAAGATCGCTGAGATGCTCATTGTCTGCTTGCCTTGTATTTTGATTATGGGATAGCTCCCGTGTCATGTGCAAGGGGTACCCCGTTGGCGGTTCTCTATGATACGTATATACTTACAATGACAAGAGCTTACTTGTGACTGAAGTTGAGTAGCATGAGGATCAGTCTTCGTAAGTAAGGGGCATGAGACTTCGATTTATAACTTGTCAAGCATATACTCTAAGTTGTGTCACTTTCACCTTAACCACATTAAAGATGCTTATGATAGGGGCAATGAGAGCTCAAAGCTCACGAGTACCATACTTTCAGCATTTGTAAGCCTTTCAAACTATGCAAAACCTTTTCTTTTACTTGTTGAGTCTCCACTTATTCTTTGAGCACTTTCTTGAGAGCATAGTGGCCATTCTTAGTTCTATGTGCATTGTCCCAAGACTTGTTGATTGATGCATACCTTGATATTGCTTGTTTTAAACTATTTGTATCTAGTCACTCTTGTAAACTTTGAAGGTGTCCTATGCATTTATGTTTGCTACTCTTTGAGGGACAAGATGAATGCCACTTTGCTATGTTTTCTTTATGTGAAACAAACAAACGTCTTGCAAAGCATTGTTATTCATGAATCTTTTGTTTGTGCCTTTTCATGTTGCATCATAGTTTCTTTGTCTTATTGCTAAAACTTGGTCTTTCATGTTATGATTGAAGTACTATGATCCCAGCTTTGAATATTTTATGAATACTTTGATCAAGTCTTTGATGGTGCTTGTCACCTAAAAAATTATTCTTTCTTTTTATCACTTACCTACTCAAGGACGAGCAGGAGTTAAGCTTGGGGATGCTGATACATTGCAAATGTATCTATAATTTTTGATGCTCCATGCTTGGTTTTATCCACTTTCTTGTTTTTTGTCCACACTTTGGAGTACTTTTCATATGATTTCTTGGACTAACCTATTAACAAGAGCCACAGTGCTAGCTGCCTCTTTTCTGCTGTTTTTGGTTCCAGGAAAGTCAGAAAATGAATATTCTCGGAATTGGACGGGACAAAAGCCAAAGTGCCTATTTTTCCAGAAGACTCCAGGAGCCAGAATACGAGACGGAGGAGGGTCAGGGGCTGGCCACACCCCCCCCCAGGCACGGGCTGGGCCTGGCCGCGCTAGGGCATGGTGTGGTGGCCCCAGGCACCCCCTCGGTCTCCCTCTTCGCCTATAAGAAGCCTTCTGACCTAAAAACTTCGGGGGGTTCGACGTTTTTCCAGAAGAAGTTCCGCAGCGCCGCCACCACCGAAGGGGAGATTCGGGGGATAGAAAGTCTCTGTTCCGGCACCCTGCTGGGACGGGGAAGTGCCCCCGGAGCCATCTCCATCGATCTCCACCATCATCTCCATCGACCATACATGTTTCCCCCATCTATGAGTGAGTAATCCCCCGCTGTAGGCTATGGGGATGGTAGGGATTGGATGAGATCGTTCACGTAATGGCATCAGATTGTTAGGGCATGGTTCCTAGTATCTTTTATTAGTGCTTTATGACTTTGTTGCGACTTGTTGTGGTTAATGCTTGTCACTAGGGCCCGAGTGCCATGATTTCAGATCTGAACATGTTATTGATTCATTATGATAGTATTGTTCTGGGTCTTATCTACAAGTTTTATACACACGTTGTTGTCCGGAACCTATGGCCCCGAAGTGACAGAAATCGGGATAACCGGAAGGGAATGGCTTTGATGTGAGGATCACATGTGTTCACGGAGTGTTAATGCTTTGCTCCGGTGCTCTATTAAAGGAGCACCTTAATTGCCAGTAGTTCCCTAGAGGCCCTGCTGCAAACGGGCTGGCAGGACAAGATGTTGTGCAAGTTCTCATTGCGAGCACATATGACTATATATGGAACACATGCCTAGGATTGTCTAGTACTTGGGTGCTTTATCTTATTTATCTGCAATTGCCCTATGTTCTGATTGCTATGTGAATTGTCTTGTCCATGCAACGCCCATGCATCCATCCCTATGCCTACCGCACTCGAATCCCAGTGTTTACTACTTTTGTTACTACTATCTTTGTTTTTCTACTGCTGTTACTTTACTATTCCTACTACAAAACTGTTGCTACTAATAAACTACTGTGAGCAAGATTGTTTCCACGTGCAGCTTAATTGACAACTCAGTTGTTAAGGTTTATAAATATTCATTGGCTCCCCTTGTGTCGAATCAATAAATTGGGTTTCACTTCCCTCGAAAATACTGCGATACACCCCCTATACTTGTGGGTCATCAATCCACCAGTTTCATTTTATGTGTGTTCTTTAGATAAACCACAGCTAGAGTCACTAGATCTCCATTCTTTTCATTAACAACAGCTAGAATCATTGCATGTCTATTCTTTTCGCAGACCACATATGGAAACAGCTAGTGTCATTGCATGTGTGTTCTTTTCATTAACCACATATGGATCCACCAGTGTCACTGCATGTGTGTTCTCCTCACAAACCACATATGGATCCACCAGTTTCATTGCATGTGATTTCTTCTCACAAACCAGAGCTAGAGTCATTGCATGTGTGTTCTTTTCATAAACCACACATGGATCCACAAGAGTTCATTGCATGTCTGTTTTTTTCATTAACCACAGCTAGAGTCATTGCATGTGTGTTCTTTTCACAAACCACATATGGACCCACAAGAGTTCATTGCATGTCTGTTCTTTTCATTAACCACAGCTAGAGTCATTCCATGTGTGTTCTTTTCACAAACCACATGTGGATCCACAAGAACCATTGCATGTGTGGTCTTTTCAAAGACCAGATATGGATCCACCAGTTTCATTGCATGTGTGTTCTTTTCACAAACCACATGTTGATCCCCCAGTGTCATTGCATGTGAGTTTTCTCATTTACCACATATGGATCCACCAGAGTTCATTGCATGTGTATTCTTTTCACAAACCACATGTGGATCAACAGTTTCATTGCATGTGTGTTCTTTTCACAAAGAAAAGCTAGAGTCATTGCATGTGTGTTCTTTTCACAGACCACATTTGGATCCACCAGAGTTCATTGCATGTGTGTTCTTTTCACTAACCACATATGGATACACCAATGTCATTGCATGTGTGTTCTTTTCACAAACCACATATGGATCCACCGGTGTCATTGCATGTGTGTTCTTCTCACTAACCACAACTAGAGTCATTGCATGTGTGTTCTTTTCACAAACCACATATGGATCCACCAGTATTCATTGCATGTCTATTCTTTTCATTAACCACAGCTAGAGTCATTGCATGTGTGTTCATTTCACAAACCACATGTGGATCCACAAGAGTTATTGCATGTTCATTCTTTTCACAGACCACATATGGATCCACCAGTTTCATTACATGTGTGTTCTTTCCACAAACCTCAGGTGGATCCCCCAGTGTCATTGCATGTGACTTTCCTCATGAACCACATATGGATCCACTGGAGTTCATTGCATGTGTGTTCTTTTCACAAACCACATGTGGATCCACCAGTTTCATTGCATGTGTGTTCTTTTCACAAACAACAGCTAGAGTCATTGCATGTGTGTTCTTTTCACAGACCACATGTGGATCCACCAGAGTTTATTTCATGTGTGTTCTTTTCACTAACCACATATGGATCCACTAGTGTCATTGCATGTGTGTTCTTTTCACAAACCACATATGGATCCACAAGTGTCATTGCATGTGTGTTATTCTCATTAACCACAACTCGAGTCATTGCATGTGTGTTCTCCTCACAAACCACATATGGATCCACCAGAGTTCATTGCATGTTTCTTGTTGATACGTCCAAAACGTATCTACTTTCCTGAACACTTTTTCTATTGTTTCTCCTCTAAACTTGTGTGAATTGGATGCAACTAACACGGACTGGCGTTGTTTACATTAGAATTACCGTGGTGTCTAGTTTTTGTGCAGAAAATCAACTATCAGGAAAAATCGCAGAAAATATGCCAAAACTCCTATTTCACCAGAAGACTCATGGAGACAGAATACGAGACGGAGTGGGGCTGGGGCCTGGCCACACCACCTGGCCGCGCTCGGGGGTGGTCTGGCCGCCCCAGACACCCCCTCGGTCTCCCTCTTTGCCTATAAGTTGCCTTCTAACCTAAAAACTCAGGGGTTCGATGTTTTTCCAGAAAGAGTTCTGCTCCGCCGCCACCACCAGATTCCGCGAAACAGCATTAGAAACTCCATTCTATCACCCTGCTGGGACGGGGAACTAGAGGAGATCATCGCCATCATCATCACCATCGCTTCTCCATCGACCATCCATGTTTCCCCCATCTATGAGTGAGTAATCCCCCGCTGTAGGCTATGGGGATGGTAGGGATTGGATGAGATCGTTCATTGTAATGGCATCGGATTGTTAGGGAATGGTACCTAGTATCTATTATTAGTGCTTTTTGACTTTGTTGCAACTTGTTATGCTTAATGCTTGTCACTAGGGCCCGAGTGCCATGATTTCAGATATGAACATGTTATTGATTCATTATGATAGTATTGTTTATGGTCTTACCTTCAAGTTATATACACACGTTGTTGTTCGGAACCAATGGCCCTGAAGTGACAGCAATTGGGATAACCGGAGGGAATGGCTTTGATGTGAGGATCACATGTGTTCATGGAGTGTTAATGCTTTGCTCCGGTGCTCTATTAAAAGGAGCACCTTAATTGCCAGTAGGTCCCTTGAGGCCCCGCTGCAAACAGGCTGGCAGGACAAAAGATGTTGTGCAAGTTCTCATTGCGAGCACGTATGACTATATATGGAACACATGCCTATGATTATCTAGTACTTGGATGCTTTATCTTATTTATCTGCAATTGCTCTATGTCTTGATTTCCATGTGAATTGTCTTGTCCATGAAACGCCCGTCCATCCATCCCTATGCCTACCGCGCTCTAATCCTACTGTTTGCTACTACTGTTACTACTGTCTTACTTTTACTACTGCTATTAGTCTGCTGTTACTTTACTATTGCTACTACAAAACTATTGCTACTGATAAACTGCTGTGAGCAAGATTGTTTCTAGGTGTAGCTGAATTGACAACTCAGTTGTTAAGTCTTATAAATATTCTTTGGCTCCCCTTGTGTCGAATCAATAAATTGGGTTTTACTTCCCTCGATAATATTGCGATACACCCCCTATACTTGTGGGTCATTAAGACTATTTGCTGGCGCCGTTGCCGGGGAGAATAGCTTTATTAATCAAGTTCACTTGGAATCACTATTGTTCGCTGCCCTCCATCCATCATGGGTAAGTCTCGTGATGGCATGGTTCCTATTTTACCATCGACTACAAGAAGAGGTACTATTCTGAACACCTCTATTGCTCTTGATTCACCATCTATTATGAGTAAGCTTGTTACACCACCACATACACATGCTACACACACTTCTACTACTGCTGAATCTAAAACTTATGATGTTGCTTCTACTGTGCTTGATAAGAGTGGTTCATTAGGTCCTTTCCTAGATGCTACGATTGCTAGAACTATAGCTGGAAATACTGAAACTCCTAATTAAAACACTACTACACCTGTTAGTTCACCTGAGTTTATAGAGAGCTATGATATTGAAGACGTTTATATAGAGATGACCGATGAATTTATTGAAGAATGTCAAAACACCCATGATAGGAGTGCTGCTAAGAGGCTCCTTGAGAGACGTACTATAAAACCCAAATTGTCTCCTAATGCTAAGTTTGCCTCTCCCATAAACATTAAAGATAAGGATTATTATTTCTCTCTTGATTTACATAGCTATTATTGAGAAAGAAACTTTTTGTGGGACTAAGAATGAAAGTGTGGTAGAACATATGAAAGAGCTTTCTACCATGAGTGGCTTATTTTCTGATGATATTAAGATGTGCACCTACTTTGTTGCTAAGATTTTCCCCTTTTCACTGAACGGAGAAGCTAAAACTTGGTTTAACAATTTACCTCCTGGATCTATTGATAGCCTTGATTGCTTGATTAGAACTTTTCTGCAGAATTTTTTTCCTCCTAGTGCTAGACATGCTATTTTGCATGAACTTTTTGATTTTAAACAGGGAGAAAAAGAGATATTGCCTGAATCATGGGCAAGGTTTTGTGCTTTGATTCATGCACAAGCTGGATGTCCATTGCCTAAGAATGAACTTCTTGATATATTTTATAATGTACTAACTGAAGAATCTAGGACATACCTGGATACTTGTGTTGATTGTGTTTTTAGGAATAGGACTCCCAAGGAAGCTGAGGAATTAATGGCTAAAATAAGCAAGAACTATGAAGATTGGACTCCTCCTGAACCAGCTATACCTGAAACGATTATACCTGAACCAACTATTCATGTGCCTATACCAACATCAAAGAAGAGGGGAGTTATTGAACTAAATGATGAAGTGATGAAGGAAGCTAAGAAATGTCTTAAGGAGAAGGGTATTAAATCTGTAGATGTTAAAAATTTACCTCCTATAGAAAAGTTATGTAAGCATATCTCCTACTCATCCACTATTGAGGTACACTCTCTCCAACACTTTGATGAAGGTGATATTCCTTACTCTAAACCTCCTGATCAATGCTTAGAATAATTTGATATTTTTATTGTTAAGCAAGATAATTTTAAAAAGGGTGCAAAATCATTTAATGGAAAACTCTAGAGCTATTGTTGAGTTAAAAGATATTGTGGAAAGAAACTCTAATGATGTTAAAATGCTTGTTAAACACTTCCAAATGGTTCATTTCAAATAGATCAACTTATTAAAGTGCAAAAAGACTTGCTAGTCAATGCTGCTAAAGAAAAACATGCTTATGAAATTAGAACTAGAAGTGGTGGTGCTACCCAGGATCCTATA
Organism: Avena eriantha; assembly: GCA_910589775.1. Classification (NCBI taxonomy): domain Eukaryota; kingdom Viridiplantae; phylum Streptophyta; class Magnoliopsida; order Poales; family Poaceae; genus Avena; species Avena eriantha. The sequence goes on from OU342745.1 coordinate 140,099,533, forward strand.
TATCGTGAGGGGCATCCTAAAAGAATTGAGCAAGATTCTCAACAAGTTGAAAATAGTGGTACTTCTCCTAAGAAAAGGAAAAACAAACGTAAAACTATTGTACAATCTCCTGAACCTGCTATAGATCCTAATAGTATATCTGTCTCTGATGCTGAAACTGAAAGTGGTAATGAGGAAAATGATGCTCCTGATAAAGAAAAAGTTGAAGAAGAACCTGAAAAGCATACTAAGAACACTAAATACACTAAAGAAGATTTTGTTGCTAAGAACCATGGTAGTGAAAGAGAGCCTTCGGTCCAAAAACCTATGTCTTTCCCTAATAAGAAACACAAGTCAAAGGAAGATGAACACTATAACAAGTTTTGTGAATGGATGAAACCCTTATTTTTGCAAATTCCTTTGACTGATGCTATTAAATTGCCTCCTTATTCAAAGTATATGAAGGATATTGTCTTGACTAAAAGGAAGATCCCTAATGAAGAAATTTCTACTTTACTTGCTAATTATTCCTTTAATGGTAAGGTTTCAAAGAAACCTGGAGACCTAGGGATTCCAACTATTCCTTGATCTATTAAGAATAGTTATGTTAGAACTGCTTTGTGTGACTTGGGAGCAGGAGTTAGTGTTATGCCTTTTTCTCTCTACAAGAGACTTCAACTAGAAAAACTAATACCAACTGATATATATTTGCAAATGGCTGATAAATCTACTACTGTTCCTGTTGGTATATGTGAGGATGTGCATTTTCAAGTGGCTCATAATTACTTGATATTAACTGACTTTGTTGTGCTGGAAATGCCTGAAGATGACAATATGTCTATTATTCTTGGGAGACCTTTTCTTAATACTACAGGAGCTGTTATTAATTGCAATCAGGGAAAGGTAAATTTTAATGTTAATGACAAGGAGCATACTATCTATTTCCCCAAGAAGATTGAAAGAAATTATGGCTTAAATTCAATTGAAAATATTGAGGGCATTCAAGTTGGAGAAATATATTGTCCCATACCAAGAGAAAATATGAAATTATTATGATTGGGACCATTGCTATCAAGGTTGAGGTAACATAATCATTTAGTGGAATACAAAGTTTGGTTTCATATAAAATTGTTTTGGTAACAAGACCTGATCATCCTTGTTAACAAAGGGATTTTAATGAACAAAACAATGTTTTCACCATGATTATCTTCGTTTACTTTTACTTTTTCAATTTTAGTTTTTGCTTTCACTTAGTTTGCTTTTCTATTTCTAGTTGCTTGCATATTAGAGTGTCTTAAAACTTCTGAAGTTTAGGTTTTGTTTTGTTATTGCATCATTTCAAAATCATCTTTCTGCAGAAAAATCATTCATCAATACCTAAAAATTGCTCAAAAATAAAGTGTCTCGAAAAATTCCAGAAAACTCATATTAAATTTTTACGTGAAAAAGAGGCAGAGAAGTTCCTGGGGAGTACCAGTGGGGCCACTAGACAGGCACACCACCTGGTGGCGCAGCCACACCAGGGGCGCGCCTAGCCATGGTGTGGGCCACCCATGGCCCTCCAGTCACTCTCTCACTTGCCACTTCTTTCTCTCTCTCGAGAAAACACCAGTTCATTGCTCAAACTCACATTCTTGCTATTCTTGCTCGCGATTTTTAGATGTCCTTTCTCAGCCCATCTTTGCTGCTGAAATTTGGAGCATTTGTTCTCCGGTATGTGACTCCTCCGCTTGTCCAAGTATATTTGTGTTTAGTGGATTATATCTTGAGTATTTTGCTGCTGTAGGTGACAGGTTTTGAGAGCTTGTAAGCTTGTTCAATGCTTAGAGATATAGTTTTGATGCATGTTTAGGCCTCTTACAAGTCCTTATGAGTAGTGCCCTTCATTATGTATTCACTTTTGCAATCACTTGTTAATGGATGTTTAAATTTCAGAATAGAAGATGAATGAGCACCAACTTAACCAACATGAAGTGTGAGTGCCTGAGGTTATGAAGGTTCACCGAGAGGAGGAAGTTTTTCCTTCCATCTATCCATGCTTTGAATTCATGAGGGCTGTAGGAATTTCCCAAGACTTCCATACTCTAATCACTAATACAGGGTTGGAGCACTTTGTGGGAGAAGAACCTCACCAATTTGTGAAGCTAACCATGTCTGTGGTGCAGGACTTTCGATTTAGTTGCTCTTTGCCTAACCCCATGGTTCACTACAAAATTTACAATATAGCTGTCGACCTCCCCTTTGATGATCTTTGTCCAGCTATTAGAGTACCTCAGTGGGGATCATGTGGAAAGATTAAAGAGCGACATGCACCACTCATGGGCTTGTACACGGAGATTTGCCAAGGGAGCAGCTTCTCGAAGGAGAGTGGGAAAATCCGTAACATTCATCTCCCATCTATTCGCTACTTTGCTTACTTTATTGCCAAGTGTGTTCTCACTAGGAAAACTGCTAATAAGTTATCCTCATATGATCTAGCATTCATCTCAGCTGCTTTAAAACGAGATAGGACTTACAGCTTGGGTGCCTTGATAGCTTTTTGTCTTGCTGCTAACCGCGAGAAAGGTGGAATTTGCGGAAGCCTCATTGCCTCTCGTTTATTAGCTTTGCATGGTTTAGTGCCTCATCATTTAGACCTACAGTTTCCCATAGAGAGGCTTGATCTTAATTCCATGATACAGCATAAGTTTATTTCTTCTTGGGATAATGTGAGTGATTTGTCTGATGAAATAACCTTTCTCAAGGCTGGTTGGAGAAGGAGTAAGTCCGAGCGAGTTGTTATTTTGCATGCACCTACTTCTTTAACCTTGATACCAGGGTAGGATGGTCACTCACTGAGGAGGAGCTGGATAAATACTTGGGAGAGCTCTCCCAACAGGAGCAAGATACTGGAAGGGAGGTTATAGATGATTCGGTCCAGCCCTCGAATAAGGGGGAGTCTTCATATCAGCAGCCTACCTACGATTGGGGAGCTTCTTCTTCTTCGCAAGGGCCTTACTACGATCATTCTTACAATGACCCGCCTGCTTGGAACCCTTACTCTCATTTGGATTGATACCCACTTAGGCCAAAAGCCTAAGCTTGGGGGTAGGTACACCGACATCACACACATCTCCATATCATGTTTAGTCGGTACTTTGTATATCCATGTTTTTTTCTCTTTTTAGTTTTTGTCCTTGCTTTGTTTTTGCTTCCTAAAACACGAAAAGACCAAAAATATTTCTATTGTTTCTCTTTGTTTGATTCTTCTTCTTTTTTCCTTGGTTTGCTTCTTTCGTTTGGTTTTGTTTTGATTAATCAAAAAACCCAAAAAGATTTTGCTTTGCTTATTCTGTCTTTTGGTTCTTGTTTTAAAAATCGAAAACACCAAAAATATTTGTTGTTCTTCTTTGGTTTTGTGAAGTTTGTTGCAGGGTTCAGCAGTCCTCAGTGAAGTTTGGTTTCATGTTATTATTCAAGCCACATAAGTGAAGGGCAATAATGAGGATTAATGACAACTCGAGGTGTGGTAAGAGGCTGGTAACAAACTCTATTTGTTTCCACTTTCGTACATATACTCATCATTGTGGGCATGCTTAGTCTGTTCATGTAGGGTGTATGTTATTTGTGGATTCTTAGTAGTTCTTGCTTTCTTATGATTAGCTCCAGCTCGCTAATAGTTTGTAGCATGTTATATGAATGTTTGATTTCATTGCTCTATTCATAAATTGGTATGACATTGTGGTATCCTCCTATGAATGTTTCACTTGAATTGACTTGGCACATGCTCACGCATGCATACGACTGTAATAATTAGTTAAGCCTCAATGAATTATTTTGCCTCAGGGGTCTTGAATCATTTTGATGCCATGATTGGTCATGTTTTGTTGCAAGCATGATTATGAAAGTTATTTCTCTCTTGTTTGTCGCTCCCTCTCTATTCCTAGCCTTCACTTGTGCTGAGTATAAGCCTTACTCGTGCATCCAACTCCCCAAAACCAATATTGCCCAAGTGTCCACCATATCTACCTATTAGCATCGTTTGCTTTTCCATGCATATTAAGTATGCCTTGTTTTCTTCCGAATAAAATGTTTGCTTGTTATGATAAAGTTAGTTAGTAAAGCTCTCACGAACTTGATGGTACACTTTATTTCCTGCACTTAATAAACCTGAACCATTGTGACTGTCCATGAAAGTTATATGCTTGCAAATTATAGGCTGGGGATTAGTAGAACCGTGTTGTCACGGGGAACGCTTTCAACACTTGTAAATATATACCCAGTTGATATCATGCTCTTTTGTTTGCGGATGTCGTCGGTGTGAAATAAAAGGGGAGTTTGTAAGTCCATGGAGTTATGTATGTGTGTTAGAGAAACGCCTAGGCCGCTAGTCTAATCCATGCCGTCATGGTGGAAACCTGCAGCGTAACCATAATGAGTATCTATGAAGCATTCTTCTTATAAAAAAAGGAGATAGCTATTGAGAAAAGAAAAAAAGAGTTATGAGAAAAGAGGAAAGAGAGAAAAAAGCACCATTTTCCCATGGTAAATAAGAAGATTGATGAGATACTCGTTGTTCGCTTGCCTTGTCATTTTGATATGGGGATTCTTCCATATCATCGGGCAAGGGGTACCCCGTTGGCGGTTCTCTATGATACGCACGTATTTACTATGACAAGAACTTACCGGTAAGTAAAGTTGAGTAGCATGAGGAGCGGCCCTCGTACTCAAGGGACATGAGATTTCTAGTTTATAGTCTGTCAAGCATATAACTCAGATTGGACCTCACTTTCACCTTAACCATTTGAAGATGCTTATGATAGGGGCAATGAGAGCTCAAAGCTAATGAGTACCATACTTTCAACATTTGGAAGCCTTTCAAACTTTTCAAAACCTTTTTCATTTCCTTGTTGAGTCACCACCCATTCTATGAGCACTTTCTTGAGAGCATAGTTGTCATTCTTAGTGTAATGTGCTTGTCTCAAAACTTGATTAATTGTGTTAGGACTTTGATGCTTGTATCTTTGACATCTTTACTTCTAGTCTTCACTTGAACTTCAAAGGTGCCTTGGCATTCACAATCAAAGGCAAGCGAGATACGACTCTATCATACCTTGTTATGAGCATTGCAATGTTGCTTATGTTTCTGTTTCCTGCTACTTATTATTTTTGAGTTGGAATCTCTTCATAGCTTGCAATGAATATTAAGTAAAATTAGTAGCATACTCTTTATTATGAATTGCCTAAGTAGTTGATCACATGCTAAGAATATATACATCATATGAAGCAAATGTGTTCGTGAAAGTTTCTTTTATCGCACTCAGTTTTCAACTGAATTGCTTGAGGACAAGCAATAAGCTAAGCATGGGGGGAGTTGCTACGTCCAAAACGTATCTACTTTCCCAAACACTTTTGCTATTGTTTCTCCTCTAAACTTGTGTGAATTGGATGCAACTAACACGGACTAACGCTGTTTTTAGCAGAATTACCTTGGTGTCTAGTTTTTGTTCAGAAAATCAACTATCAGGAAAAATCCCGGAAAATATGCCAAAAATCCTATTTCACCAGAAGACTCAAGGAGCCAGAATACGAGACGGAGTGGGGCTAGGGCCTAGCCACACCACCTGGCCGCACGAGCCAGGCTTGGCTGCACTATGGGGTGGTCTGGCCGCGCCAGACACCCCCTCGGTCTCCCTCTTCCCCTATAAGTTGCCTTCTGACCTAAAAACTTAGGGGGGATCGCCATTTTTCCAGAAAGAGTTCCGCTCAGCCGCCACCACCAGATTCCGCGAAACAGCATCAGAAACTCTGTTCTGGCACCCTTCCAGGACGGGGAACTGGAGGAGATCATCGCCATCATCATCACCATCGCTTCCCCATCGACCATCCATGTTTCCCCCATCTATGAGTGAGTAATCCCCCGCTGTAGGCTATGGGGATGGTAGGGATTGGATGAGATCGTTCATTGTAATGTCATCGGATTGTTAGGGCATGGTGCCTAGTATCTATTATTAGTCCTTTTTGACTTTGTTGCAACTTGTTATGCTTAATGCTTGTCACTAGGGCCCGAGTGCCATGATTTCAGATCTGAACATGTTATTGATTCATTATGATAGTATTGTTTATGGTCTTACCTACAAGTTGTATACACACGTTGTTGTTCGGAACTAATGGCCCCGAAGTGACAGCAATCGGGATAACCAAAGGGAATGGCTTTAATGTGAGAATCACATGTGTTCATGGAGTGTTAATGCTTTGCTCCGGTGCTATATTAAAAGGAGAACCTTAATTGCCAGTAGTTCCCTTGAGGCCCCGCTGCAAACGGGCTGGTAGGACAAAATATGTTGTGCAAGTTCTCATTGTGAGCACGTATGACTATATATGGAACACATGCCTATGATTATCTAATACTTGGATGCTTTATCTTATTTATGTGCAATTTCCATATGTCTTGATTGCCATGTGAATTGTCTTGTCCATGCAATGCCCGTCCATCCATCCATATGCCTACCGCGCTCTAGTCCTACTGTTTTCCGCTACTGTTACTACTGTCTTACTTTTACTACTGCTATTACTCTGCTGTTACTTTACTATTGCTACTGATAAACTACTGTGAGCAAGATTGTTTCTAGGTGCAGCTGAATTTTCAACTCAGTTGTTAAGGCTTATAAATATTCTTTGGCTCCCCTTGTCGAATCAATAAATTGGGTTTCACTTCCCTCGAAAATACTACGATACACCCCTTATACTTGTGGGACATCAGTTCTTTTCACAAACCACATATGGATCCACCGGAGTTCATTGCATGTGTGTTCTTTTCATTAACAACAACTAGAGTCATTCCATGTGTGTTATTGTCACAAACCACATATGGATCCACTAGAGTCATTGCATGCCTCTTCTTTTCACAAACCACTTGTGGATCCACTAGTGTCATTGCATGTTTGTTCTTTTCACTAACCACATATGGATCCACCAGAGTTCATTGCGTCTGTGTTCTTTTCAAAAACCACAGCTAGAAGTACTGGATCTCTGTTGTTTTCACAAACCACATATGGATCCACTAGTTTCATTGCATGTGTGTTCTTTTCACTAACCACATATGGATCCACCAGTTTCATTGCATGTGTGTTCTTTTCACATACCACATACGGATCCACCAGTGTCATTGCATGTGTGTTCTTTTCACAAACCACATATGGATCCCCTAGTGTCATTGCATGTGAGTTCTTCTCACAAACCACAAGTAGAGTCATTGCATGTGTGTTCTCCTCACAAACCACATATAAATCCACAAGAGTTCATTGCATGTCTATTCTTTTCACTAACCACATATGGATCCACTAGTTTCATTGCATGTGTTTTGTTTTCACAAACCACAGCTAGAGTCACTTAATCTCTATTCTTTTCACAAACCACATATGGATCCACCAGTTTCATTGCATGTGTGTTCTTTTTAGTAACAACAGCTAGAGTCATTGCATGTGTGTTCTTTTCACAAACCACATGTGGATCCACCAGTGTCATTGCATGTGTGTTCTTTTCATTCACCACATATGGATCCAGTAGTGTCATTGCATGTCTGTTCTCCTCAAAAACCACATATGGATCCACCAGTTTCATTGCATGTGTGTTGTTTTAATAAAGCACAACTAGAGTCACTGGATCTCTGTTCTTTTCATTAACAACAACTAGAGGCATTGCATGTCTATTCTTTTCACATACCACATATGGAAACATCTAGTGTCATTGCATGTTTGTTCTTTTCATTAACCACATATGGATCCCCCAGTGTCATTGCATGTCTATTCTCCCCACAAACCACATATGGATCCACCAGTTTCATTGCATGTGAGTTCTTCTCACAAACCACAGCTAGAGTCATTGCATGTGTGTTCTTTTCACAAACCACATATGGATCCACAAGAGTTCATTGCATGTATGTTCCTTTCATTAACCACAACTAGAGTCATTGCATGTGTGTTCTTTTCACATGCCACATGTAGATCCACAAGAGTCATTGCATGTGTGTTCTTTTCACTGACCACATATGGATCCACCAGTTTCATTGCATGTGTGTTCTTTTCATTAACAATAGCTAGAGTCATTGCATGTCTGTTCTTTTCATAGACCACATATGGACAACCAATTTCATAGCATGTGTGTTCTTTTCACTAACCACATATGGATCCACCAGTTTCATTTCATGTGTGTTCTTTTCACAGACCACATGTGGATCCACCAATGTCATTGCATGTGTGTTCTTTTCAGAAACCACATATGGATACCCTAGTGTCATTGCATGTGAGTTCTTCTCACAAACCACAACTAGAGTCATTGCCTGTGTGTTCTCCTCAAAAACCACATATGGATCCACAAGAGCTCATTTCATGTCTGTTCTTTTCACTAACCACATATGGATCCACCAGTTTCATTGCATGTGTGTTGTTTTCACAAACCACAGCTAGAGTCACATGACCTCTGTTCTTTTCACAAACCACATATGGATCCACCAATTTCATAGCATGTGTGTTCTTTTCATTAACAACACCTAGAATCATTGCATGTGTGTTCTATTCATTAACCACATATGGATTCACCAGTGTTATTGGATGTCTATCCTCCACACAAACCACATATGGACCCACCAGTTTCATTACATGTGTGTTCTTTTAATAAACCACAGGTAGAGTCACTGGATCTCTATTCTTTTCATTAACAACAACTAGAGTCATTGCATGCCTATTCTTTTCACGGACCACATATGGAAACAAGTAGTGTCATTTCATGTGTGTTCTTTTCATTAACCACATACATTGCATGTCTGTTCTCCTCACAAACCACATATGGATCCACCAGTTTCATTGCATGTGAGTTCTTCTCACAAACCACAGCTAGAGTAATTGCATGCGTGATCTTTTCACAAACCACATATGGATCCACAAGAGTTCATTGCATGTTTGTTCTTTTCATTAACCATAGCTAGAGTAATTGCATGTGTGTTCTTTTCACAAACCACATGTGGATCCACAAGAGTTATTGCATGTGTGTTCCTTTCACATACCACATATGGATCCACCAGTTTCATTGCATGTGTATTCTTTTCACAAACCACATGTGTATCCCCCAATGTCATTGCATGTGAGTTTTCTCAGTGACCACATACGGATCCACCAGAGTTCATTGCATGTGTGTTCTTTTCACAAACCACATGTGGATCCACCAGTTTCATTGCATGTGTATTCTTTTCACAAATAACAGCTAGAGTCATTGTTGGGTTTGCAGCATAGAAAACAAAAAAAATTCTACGATGAGAACTATACGCCAAGATCTATCTACTAGATACAAGAAATTGGTGGATATACATCCATAGATAACTTACCCTCAAAGACAACAGAGTTTTGTTAACGAGTTGGAACTCGTGGATGATGTAGTCGTACACTTGCCGATCTCAAGATCGTGTGGAAGTCCTAGCGCCGCAAATTAGCAGGCATCCGTCCTCGAACACACGTTCAAGCCACCAAACAACCTCCACCTCCTCGCTCCAGCGAATCAGCGGAAGCAGCAACTCCTTCTAGACGCAATGCCACTGGGAACATGTATCTCACTAATCCGAGACCATGGGAAAATATATCTAGAGGGGGAGAGAGATCCTTCATGAAGAGGTGTACTTTGTGAGGGAGGAGAGGAGGGCCTTTTATAGGAGAGGGGGATCCTCCCCTCCCATGGCCGGCACCCAAGGGGGGGTGCCCCCACCTCTTCCTCATTCATGTGGTGGAAGCTCCACTCACATCAATTTAGCCTCCACCCAAAGTTCCAATCACATGCATTAAATTTCACCAAATTTAATGCAACTCTAATTTAATAAAAAACTTTTATTTATTTTATTCAGAATTTTTTTAATTACTTTAATTAACAAACATTCACATAAAACCCTTCCAACATTTCAATATCACATGCAGAACCAGTTTCTGCAATTTCACCCGAAACAATTCCGGTTTCCATCGAAATAATTCCAGCGCTTTGCAATTCTTTCGTCTGAAACATATGTGCTCCAAAATGGTGTTTGGAAACCCTTAAGTGTGTCACCTTACCGTTCACGAATAATGCAGACATGATTGAGACTCCTCTCAAATTAATAATCAGAAGCGAGACCTGGAGATCCATACTGACTCCTGCACATTCAACGATGACTTATGTGATCATGAGAACCTTTAACGCGAGTAACTTAATCCCTTTGTCTCATGATATATTACATGTCCGAGATTCGATCATCGGTATCCAAATACCTAGTTTTATCTCGTTACCGACATGCAGTCTTTTCTCGTTCCCGTGATATACTATTCTAGAGATCGCATCACTTGCTTGCAAGCTATCTTAATGTGATATCACCGAGAGGGCCCAGAGTATATCTATCTGTCATCGGGATTGACAAATTCCACTCTTGATCCATGATCCTCAACATGACATCTTCGGAGTATCTGAACCCACCTTTATAGTCACCCTTTTACGGTGTGACGTTTGATGTTATCAAGTTACTCTTCTGATGTCAGCAATTAACATGATCTCATGGTCTAAGGATAAAGGTTACTTCGTATGATGTTATAGAAATATAAACATAATTACTTTGATCATATACTTCGGATGAATGTTCATCACATCATTTTAGTAATGATGTGACCTCGTTATTAACAACATCCAATGTCCACGATCAGGAAACTTTGATCATCTTGTTAATCAACGAGCTAGTCTATAAGAGAGGCATAACTAGGAACCTTTTATTTGTTTATTAAACACACATGAATTGATGTTTCCTATCAATACAATTTTAGCATGCAAAATAAACATCTATCATATACAAGGAATACATAATAACAACTTTATTATTGCCTCTCAGGGCATATTTCCTTCAGTCTCCCACTTGCACGAGAGACAATAATCTAGTTCACATAGTGATAAATCTAACACCCATGGAGTTCTGGTGTTGATCATGTTTTTCCCTAGGGAGAACTTTAGGCAACGGATCTGCTACATTCAGGTCCGTGTGTACTTTAGAAATCTTTATATCTCCATACTTGACATGCTCGCTGATGGATTGAAACCGGTGCTTAATATGCTTGGAATTCTTGTGAGACCTTGGTTCCTTGGCGTTGGCTATGGATCCATTGTTGTCACAATAGATCACCACTACGTCCCATGCACTAGGAACCACACCTAGTTCCATTATGAACTCCTTCATCCAAACCACTTCCTGTGCCGCTTTTGAAGCAGCAACATATTCTGCCTCCATCGTTGATCCAGCCACCACAGGTTGTTTGGAACTCCTCCAACTAACTGATGCTCCGTTCAAGAGAAATACATATTCATATTGAGACTTAGAGTCATCCAGATTGGTGTCAAAACTAGCATCGACATAACACTTAGCAACTAGCTCTTCTTCACCTCCGTATACAAGAAACATATCCTTAGTTCTTCTTAATTACTTAAGGATATTCTTGACCGCGATCCAGTGTTCTGAACCTGGATCAGACTAGTACCTACTAGTCAAACTAATAGCATGTGCCAGATCCGGTCTTGTACATAGCATGGCATACATTATAGAGCCTATGGCTGAGGCATAGGGGATCTTATCCATTATCTTTCTTTCTTCTGACGTAGACGGACTTTGCGTCTTAATCAATGTATTGCCGTGCAACATAGGCAAGAACCCTTTCTTACTTCCGTCCATATTAAACTTCTTTAATATCTTATCAAGGTATGTACTTTGCGATAGCCCAATTAGGCGCCTTGATCTATCTCTATAGATTTCAATGCCTAATATATATGAAGCTTCACCAAGGTCCTTCATCAAAAATTTGCTGTTTAGATAACTTTTAACACTGTTTAAAAGATCCATATCATTTCAGATCAATAATATGTCATCCACATATAATATTAGAAATGCCACATTGCACCCACTCACTTTCTTGTAAATACAAGCCTCTCCATATGTTTGGACAAATCCAAACTCTTTGATCACCTCATCAAAGCGGAGATTTCAACTCCGGATGCTTGCTTTAGTCCATAGATGGATCGTTGAAGCTTGCATACCTTATCAGCATCCTTAGGATTGACAAAACCCTTAGGTTGTATCATATACAACTCTTCTTCAATATTACCATTGAGGAATGCAGTTTTGACATCCATCTGCCATATTTCATAATCGAAATATACAGCAATTGCTAACATAATCCTAACCGACTTTAGCATCGCTACGGGAGTGAATGTCTCATTGTAGTCAACTCCTTGAATTTGTCGAAACCCCTTTGAGACAAGTCGAGCTTTATAGATGGTCACATTACCATCAGCATCAATTTTTCTTTTGAAAATCCATTTATTCTAAACAGCCTTTCGACCGTGAGGTAAGTCCACCAAGGTCCAAACCTTGTTTTCGTACATCGATTCCATCTCGGATTTCATGGTTTCTAGCCATTTTTTGTAATCCGGGCTCATCATCGCTTCTTCATACATTGCAGGGTCATCTATTTCATCAATCATGAAATTCATAACAGGATTGCCGTACATTTCAGGAGCTGCATGTGTCTTGCTTTACCTGTGAGGTTCGGTAGTGTCCTCTTTCGGAGTTTCATGATCATTATCATTAGCTTTCTCTTCATCAGGTGAAGTCAACTCCGAAACAATTTCTGGTGCTGCGCCACTCGCCATTTCATGAAGAGAAGGTTCAATAACCTCTTTGAGTGCACACACCAAATAACAATTATTTAGATTTATCACTAATCTCGACGGCATATGGAGAGGCAGCGTTCCGACGGTGATCACATGAACGCTTGATCCATTGCCGACCCGCATCATGACCTCATCCCTTGCTAGCTGTCGCTTGTTCCGTAGCCCCTAAATCGAGTTACATATATTAGCAACCGATCCCGTATCAAACACCCAGGTGCTACTGCGAGTACTAGTCAAGTACACATCAATAACATGTATATCATATATACCTTTGTTTGCCTTCCGGCCTTCTTGTCCACCAAATACTTGGGGCAGTTGCGCTTCCAATGGCCAGTCCCCTTGCAATAGTAGCACTCGGTATCAGACTTAGGGTCAGCTCGAGATTTCTTTTTAGGTGTGGCAATAGATTTGCCGCCCTTCTTTCCCTTCTGCTTGTCTTTCTTGTCTTTCTTGAAACCGATGGTCTTATTGATCATCAACACTTGATGTTCTTTCCTAATCTCCACTTCTGCAGTTTTAAGCATTGATAGAAGCTTGGGAAGAGACTTCTTCATGCCCTGCATGTGATAGTTCATCACGAAGCTCTTGTAGCTAGGTGGAAGAGATTGGAGAACACGATGTATGCCTAGGTCAATGGGAATCGATATTCCCAAGGACACAAGCTTATCAGCGTACCCAGACATTTTGAGTACATGCTCACTAATGGAGCTGTTCTCCTCCATCATGCAGCTAAAGAACTTTTCAGAAGCATTATAACTCTCTATGGTAGCATGGATATCGAAAATCATTTTCAATTCTCCCATGGTATCAAAAGCATTGCCATTTTCGAAACGCTTTTGAAGTTCTAGCTCTAGCCCATACAGTATGCCGCAATGAACTAAGTTGTGGTCCTCCTGACGAGTTATATAGACATTCTTTTCCTCGTCAGGGGCATCCGGAGCTGGTGGGGAGCCTAGCAGCGCCTCTAGCACATATTGCTTTTGTGCAGTAGTGAGGAGAATCCTCAAATTCATAGCCTAGTTGGTGAAGTTGCTACCATTCGCAGCAAGTTTCTCTTTCTCCATGAACACATTGAAATTAAAAGCAGGTGGTGCCATCTACAAAAGAATTTGTAAAGTTTATTTAGACTCAGTTTATGATAGATTGAGTTCAACTAATCCAAATTACTAATGAACTCCCACTCAAAAACGACATCCTTCGTGCCCTTTTGGTGATTACATGAACCAAATCCACTACACCAAGTCCGATCATCACGTGAGTCGGTGTAGCTTCAAAGGCGAGCATCTATATGGGCATCATATCAACTATATGACTCATGCTTAACCTTTCGGTCCGTGTTCCGAGGCCATGTCTGTACATCCTAGGCTCGCCAAGTAAGAACCTTAGTATTCGCGTGTGTAAAACTGTCTTACACCCGTTGTATGAAAGTGTAGAGTCGAGTACATCCGATCATCACGTGATGTCTCGAAACACGATCCATAGAATGGTGCATACTTCAGGAAGAACACATTTTATCTTCATATTTAAATGAGGGATCATCTTACAATGCTACTAAAAGCGCCAAACTAGCAATATAAGATGCAAACATCTAATGTGTAAAGTGGGATGATATGGTCCATACATTTGATCTCTATCATATGCATCGTGGTATGACCTCTATCATTCCTTTGTGTGTAAGGCAAGGGTCTATGGAACTTACACGTTAGGTGTGTTGTAAGGGTATCTACCATACATCAACTTACAACATTACCATATCATGACACTAGCCCAGCAACAATCTAAACTAGACGCCTCTAATTTATCCATTGCAAGTTTTACGTGGCTTAGGGATTTCGGAGATAGAACCGGTCTTACCTACGAACATGAAACCACAACGAGGATAACCAAGTTATTAGCAACTCTTTGTAAATCAGATATTGACTATAGTAGGAGAGACAGACACCCGCCAGCCACTTATGCAAAACTAGTTGCATGTCGGTCGTGGAACCAGTCTCATGTGCAATGACATGTAAGGTTGGTCCGGGCCGCTTCATACCACTATTCCACCAATATCCAAAATACATGAAAGAAACAATAACATGATCATCATCACCCACCTATAAACATATGTGTACTACCCGTGCAAAGCACCTACGCATAGATCAGGCTCTGATACCACTGTTGAGTTCACAACATACAAAACAAAAAAAATTCTAAGATGAGAACTATACGCCAAGATCTATCTACTAGATACAAGGAACGGGTGGATATACATCCATAGAGAACTTACCCTCGAAGACAACAGAGTTTTGTTAACGAGTTGGAACTCGTGGATGATGTAGTCGTACGCTTGCCGATCACAAGATCATGTGGAAGACCTAGCACCGCAAATCAGCAGCGCATCCGTCCTCGCACACACGTTCAAGCCACCGAACAACCTCCACCTCCTCGCTCTAGCGAATCAGCGGAAGCAGCAACTCCTTCTAGATGCAATGCCACCGGGAACATGTATCTCGCTAATCCGAGACCATGGGGAAATATATCTAGAGGGGGAGAGAGATCCTTCACGAGGAGGTGTACTTTGTGAGGGAGGAGAGGAGGGCCTTTTATAGGATAGGGGGCTCCTCCCCTCCCATGGCCGGCGCCCAAGGGGGGGTGCCCCCAGCTCTTCCTCATTCATGTGGTGGAAGCTCCACTCACATCAATTTAGCCTCCACCCAAAGTTCCACTCACATGGATTAAATTTCCACCAAATTTAATGCAACTCTCATTTAATAAAACTCTTTTATTTATTTTATTCAGAATTTTTTTAATTACTTTAATTAACAAACATTCACATAAAACCCCTTGCAACATTTCAATATCACGTGAAGAACCAGTTTCTGTAATTTCACCCGAAACAATTCCGGTTTCCATTGAAATAATTCCAGCGATTTGCAATTCTTTCGTCTGAAACATATGTGCTCCAAAATGGTGTTTGGCAACCCTTAAGTGTGTCACCCTACGGTCACGAATAATGTAGACATGATTGAGACTCCTCTCAAATCAATAATCAGAAGCGGGACCTGGAGATCCATACTGACTCCTGCACATTCAACGATGACTTCGGTGATTGTGAGAACCTTTAACGCTAGTAACTTAATCTATTTGTCTCATGATATATTACATGTCCGAGATTCGATCATCGGTATCCAAATACCTAGTTTGATCTCGTTACTGGCATGCACTCTTTTCTCGTTCTCGTGATATAACATTCTAGTGATCACATCACTTGCTTGCAAGCTATCTTAATGTGATGTCACTAAGAGGGCCCAGAGTATATCTATCCGTCATCGGGATTGAAAAATTCCACTCTTGATCCATGAGCCTCAACATGACATCTTCGTAGTATCAGAACCGACCTTTATAGTCACCCTTTTACGGTGTGATGTTTGATGTTATCAAGTTACTCTTCTGATGTCAGCAATTAACATGATCTCATGGTCTAAGGATAAAGATTACTTTGTATGATGTTATAGCAATATAAACATAATGACTTTGATTGTAATGCTATACTTTGGATGAATGTTCATCACATCATTTCAAAAATGTTGTGACCTCGTTATCAACAACATCTAATGTCCATGATCAGGAAACTTTGATCATCTTGTTAATCAACGAGCTAGTCTATAAGAGAGGCATAACTAGGAACCTTTTATTTGTTTATTAAACACACATGTATTGACATTTCTTATCAATACAATTATAGCATGCAAAATAAACATCTATCATATACAAGGAATACATAATAACAACTGTATTATTGCCTCTCAGGGCATATTTCCTCTAGTCATTGCATGTGTGTTCTTTTCACAGACCACATGTGGATCCACCAGAGTTCATTGCATGTCTGTTCTTTTCTCTAACCACATATGGATCCACCAGTGTCATTGCATGTGTGTTCTTTTCACAAACCACATATGGATCCACCAGTGTCATTGCATGTGTGTTCTTCTCACTAACCACAACTAGAGTCATTGCATGTGTGTTCTCCTCACAAACCACATATGGATCCACAAGAGTTCATTGCATGTGTGTTATTTTCACAAACCACAGCTAGAGGTACTGGATCTCTGTTCTTTTCACAAACCACACATGGATCCACTAGTTTTATTGCATGTGTGTTCTTTTCATTAACAACAGCTAGAGTCATTGCATGTCTGTTCTTTTCACAGACCACATATGGATCCACCAGTTTCATTGCATGTGTGTTCTTTTTTACTAACCACATATGGATCCACCAGTTTCATTGCATGTGTGTTCTTTTCATAGACCACATATGGATCCACCAGTGTCATTGCATGTGTGTTATTTTCACAAACCACATTTGGAGCCCCTAGCGTCATTGCATGTGAGTTCTTCTTACAAACCACAACTAGAGTCATTGTATGTGTGTTCTCCTCACAAATCACCTATGGATCCAGAAGAGTTCATTGCATGTCTGTTCTATTCACTAACGACATATGGATCCACCAGTTTCATTGCATGTGTGTTCTTTTCATTAACCACATATGGATCCACCAGTGTCATTGCATGTTTGTTCTTTTTATTAACAACAACTAGAGTCATTGCATGTGTGTTATTGTCACAGACCACATATGGATCCACCAGAGTCATTGCATGCCTCTTCTTTTCACAGACCACATATGTATCCGCCAGTGTCATTGCATGTCTGTTCTTCTCAGAAATCACATATGGATCCACCGGTGTCATTGCATGTGTTTTCTTTTTATTAACAACAACTAGAGTCATTGCATGTGTGTTCTTTTCATTAACCACATATGGATCCACCATTGTCATTGAAATGTGTATTATTTTCAACGACAACCGTTGGCCACAAACAATCAGGACGCAGAGCTAACCAGCAACCGCTCCAGGATTCTAGAAGACCCGATCCCAGATTGTTAGGCGTTGTTGGATTGGGGTGCGTGGACGATAAGGATGTCCTTCATGAGGGCGATCCGTGAGAAGTCTGTTCTGCAAAAAGATTGGCAGTGGAAACCACGCTGGGCCTATGTCCTTGCCCTTATCCCCTTAACCTCTGGGCCGAAGCTCAGATTGTGTTACTTCATTGCCATGGAGAGGGAGAGGCCCAAACTCAGCTTGCACGAGGCTCAGATTTTCACCCACTACGACATACTTGCGCTGCCGTTCGCGAGGATTCCGGTCGGCTTCAAGCTCAGCTACGCCGGGGTTCCTGTCACGCCGCTCTTGCACGACAAAGCGTTGGTGAGGCAAATCGAGGAGCGCCACCTCCAGCTGCCAGAGCAGAAGAGGGTAATGGCACAGTACTCGCGCACGAGCGCGTACTAGCGAAAGTTGTTCAAGAAGGAGCGGGTTGCGTTGATTGAGCTGTGTGGAACCCACCGGCGGGAGATCCACCCAGATCTATGCAACCCCAAAGGGAGGAAGCGCTTCTAGGCAGTGCCTGGGCGTACGTCCTCCACCGTTATCGATGCGGTGCACCGTGAAGAATCCATGAGGAGGAGGAACGCTGCCGGGAACATCGGCATCGATTCCGATGCTGAGGAGGTTGGCGGCGACATGGACAACATCGTCGATGATGGAGACTACGGGAGCATCATAGTCGATTAGGGCCACTTAAGCATAAATTAAATCTATGTACGGTATCTTAATGCCCTCTTAGGATCTGGGTGACTTGAGTCATAGTCCCAATGGAGATAGAGTGGAAGCACGTGCAGCAGTTGAAACAAGTTGCTGTTTCGTGGAGTGTAGCAGCTTAAATAATTTATTTCTATGCGACTTACATTCCATCGAATTTGGTGACCTCCTACCCCTGGGCAATCGTAGAACCGGTGCTGCGTGTTTTCAGATAGTAGTGGCACAATCACAATTTCAGATTCAACTACTGACTTGGGTGTTACCAAACCCTAAGTCGCGGTACATTTTACTCAGAGAACATGGGTAGATTGTTTCGCCCAGCAAAGTTCCACACACAGAGCTCCAGAATATAACCAAATTACATATATAGATTCAAGTTCAACACATTACTATGCATCTTCATTGCCAGCAACCTTCTTCCGCAGCCTGGGTGCCAAGCCTTCACGTCCACTGGCTTCTTCATTTCCTGCCTTTTTCCTCTTCCTCAGTGCCAATTTTCTTAGCTTCACGTACTCTGCATTGCTAGGACAGTCAGCACCAGAATCGTGTCCAACATCATCTTTCCACTCGTTTTTATTTTATTTGGGCAGCAAAATGACTGACACGTCAGTCATGTTTCTAACCTTGCGGTGCTTCCTATCAAAGAAACATGACTATTGCATAACTGCCCAATATCTACAGAGTAAATAAAACAAAAATTACAGTTCAGCACAAACATGCGAACCCCAAGAGACTTTTGCTTACCAGGAGCTAATTGGGTTCGAGTGACCACCTTGTCCAAGAATAGAAGGGCGACTCCCAGATGCAGCAGCTTCCACATCTGGTACATCACAATTCAGCTCAAACATGCGAGCCGAAGCATACCTTTTCATCAACCCAATTAGCTGACTGTCACACGTTAGAGGAACCATGATGCCACGTTCATCCATGAAGCTGAACTTTGCACTCTGCTTTGGCCATATTTCATCATGATTACGCAGAGCAACAACCATACTAGATATAGTCCAGATCTACGCAGGCGCTTCTTCCATCATGATACAATGGTGCCCATACCACTTGCCCTTCACACTTGCTGATTTAGAGTCGTACCTGAAGAGGACTACCGTAACCAGGTAAGGGTGGTCCATGGAGATCCCACTTGGCAGAAAACTATGGACAAAATATGTTTGTTAGCGTTGGGCGAACAAACAATATTAGGTTCAATAGCCAGCTAGCAGTTATAATTAGCGCGAATAGAAAAGAGAAGGGTAGATCACCCGCATGTAGGCAGAACTTCTTCTTCCTTGGTAGTAGCATCTGCTATCCTGATACATTGCAAATGTATCTATAATTTTTGATGTTCCATGCTTAGTTTTATCCACTTTCTTGTGTTTTGTTCCAACTTTGGAGTACTTTTCATATGATTTCTTGGACTAACCTCTTAACAAGAGCCACAGTGCCAGCTGCCTGTTTTCTGCTGTTTTTGGTTCCAGGAAAGTCAGAAAATGAATATTCTCGGAATTGGATGGGACAAAAGCCAAAGTGCCTATTTTTCCGGATGTCATCAAGTGCCAGAATACAAGACGAGAGGGGCTAGGGGGCGGCCACACCACCTGGCCACGCGGCCAGGCCTGGCCCGCGCCAGGGGGTGGTGTGGCCAGCCCATGCACCCCCTCGGCCTCTCCTTCCGCCTATATATTTTCCTCGGGACTAAAACCCTAAGTACCCGATCAAAAATCCACGAAAGAGTCTGTAGCCGCCGTCATCTCGATCCCTAGATCGGGAGGGATCTGAAGCTCTTCCCGGCACCCTGCCGGAGAGGGGAATTCACCCTGGAGGCCTTCTTCATCACCATGCAAGCCTCCGGTGTGATGCGTGAGTAGTTCATCCTTGGACTACGGATCCATCTAGTAGCTAGATGGCTGGTTCTCCTCCTTTTTGCTTTCATGTTTAGATCTTGTGAGCTCCGTTCATGATCAAGATCATCTATTTGTAATTCTGCATGTTGTGTTTGCGGGGATCCGATGGATATTGAGATGCTATTTGTAACATCCCAAAACTTCTATCCAAGCTTATCAAGATCTAAATCATCCAATTTGGGGTTAACAAAAACTTTTCCAAATTAAAAATGAAAGCATTCATGTGTATGTGCATTTAAAATAGGGATTAATTTGAATTGCCTTGGTTCTATGATTCTTTGCTTTTAAAATGTTTCTTAGGTGATTTAAACATCATCTACATCTTTCCCAAACTTTTCCTAAAGAAAATAAAATCAAAAAGAATTAAAAAAGAGGAATGGTCATTTCGGCCATTTTAATCCACTACACTACTTTGAGTGTTCCTAGCACTCATTTCTTAACAGAAACAATTCATAATCTTTGTACCCCTTGCTAGTACACATAATGAGGTACCAAGGCCCACCTTTTGATCTGCTAAAAACATTATTTTACTTATTTTAAATGGCATTTGAAAATTGAATCCAATGCATATGCATAGATCACCCCTATTTCAAAAACCACCTATTTGAGCTCCACTTCCAAAACCCTTGCAACCAGAGACTACCTAGCACCAGTGGAGATCACTCAAAAAATTTGAACTCTAAAATCAAAAGTTTTTCTCTTTCGGCCATTTCATCAAACACTTGGTGGGCAAGATCAAAGTGGCCTAACTATTACTGTTTTGGGTTGATTTTTGTCTAGCAAATTGAAGTGCTTTGGTCATCTTGGTCTCCCTCAAGCCCAACCAGACCCACACCAGCACATCCCCTACCTCCTAGCTGCACTGCATTGCCATACCGAGCCACTCCTCGCCGGCCGACCGTGCACTCGCAGCAGCAGACCTCTCCAGCCTCTCTCGCCATGTCTAGCACGTCGCCAGTGGTCCACTGCCACCGTCCAACCAGCCCCAGGCCAGAGCCAGAGACAGGAACGTCTAGAAACCGCCGCGCTCGGAGCTGGTCGACCATGCCGACGCCGCCCATAGAGCACGCTCTGTCCCCGCGTGCACAGACCGCCCCTTGGTCGCAGCCCGCGCCCACCGCTTCGCCACGACCTGGGGAACACCCCAGACACCCTCGCTGTCCGCCCAACGCCTCACAGCCACCGCTCGCCGTGGACACCTCCGCCTCTGCCGCTCAGAGCGCCACCTCGCCTAGACCGCATACCACCGCCCCTACGCCCGCATTCACTTCCTAGAGCACCGCCAGGAGACCGCCTGTCGACCGCCACCCGCAGCCATGCCGCCCGTAGCCGTGTCGCCGGAGTCGCCTGGCCATACCCTTCGGTCTCACCGTCGGGCCTATATAAACCATCCTCCCTAGCCTCTTTTCTCCACACCCACTCACTCCCCACCTCTCACTGACCACCCCACACCATTAGCCGGAGCAAGGGGAGCAGCAGCTCGCTGGAATTGGAGCCAGAGCCACCGCCTCTGGAGGAGAAGAGCGCCGCTGATCGCGACCATCCCCGGAGCTACCTTGACATTCCCTGAGCTCGCCATCGTCTCCCAGTTCGTTTGCCCGCCTCGCCGTCGTCGCTGGAGCCTTGGTACGTCCCCAACAGACCCCCACCGAGCCGCTAGGGTTCGAGCTCGCCGACGACCTGTTCATCGTCGACGATGACCCTCAGCCGTAGACCCCCCTTCTAATCCTATGGCCCACAGCGCGCGTACCGTTTCGCGTGTTAAGACCCACTGACAGGCAGGACCCCCTGTCAGCTGAGCCCCGCGCCGCGGAGGGCCACTAGGCCGGCCCAAGTTCTTTCCCGCGCTAGCCCAGCCATTCAAAATTTGATTTTTCTTTTTAAGTTGAATCTAGTTTCTGTCCACTAGTTTGAAATTCAATTATGAGAGTTTTACAAATCCAAATTGCATGAAACCAGTTTTGTCTGAAAGATATTAAGATGATCTATCCAAGCCCGTTGGATTTAATTCTATTAGAGTTATAGATCTCTCCTAATAAAAATAATAAAACAGAAGCTTTTCACCTTGCAACATTTTTATAAAATCAACCAATTTAGCTTTTGAGTTGATTCCAACTCTCAAAAATCACATTTCATCATATCTATCTAAATATGTAATAATATTAAGGGTTACATATAGTGACTTTGGACTAGTACCAAAATAATGCTATATAGGCATTTCTAGTCACTTTAAATCATTAAATAATGAACTTAAACCAAAGTAATATCGATCCAACCTTTAAATCTCATTCCCCCATGTTATAATATGTGGTGATGACATGTGTCAACATGATCCCATATTTTAGGTGGTGAATATTAAATTTTAGTTAATTTTTCAATGAGTAGAAATTACTTTTCTAAAATAAAAAGGATGAAACCATTGAATTAAACTTGTGATGCTTGTGATGGTAATAGATCATCAAATATGTGTCTTAGAATGCTACTTAGCCTAGTTAAGTATTGTTTGGTGATTGTGTACTCCATATGTATTTATAGACGATAGTACCGACCAAGCTTTCGAGGAGGAGGAGTTCTACCAAGAAGAAGAAGAAGAAGAAGAAGAAAACTTCAACCACTACACTACCCAAGGCAAGCTACTATTGGCAAGCTAGCACTATCCAAGTTAACCCTTGCAAGTTTAGTGCTTAGAAAGCTAGGATCAAACTAGATGGTTTAGCAAAGATGCCTTAGGCATGATTTGATCACACTCCTTTGACCATTAGTACCCAAAGTCTCATTTACAAGTTTTACCTCCCTTAGTTTACACAAAGTTCTTTACTTGTTCTGAAGGTAGCATAAAAAGTATAAAACTTGACCTATTTAGCTAAGCTTTAGATGTCATTCTATGGCATGAGATTGAACCCATCTTTTACACCTTAGTGAACACTCTTAACTTAGTAGTTTAGAGTAGATCAAAACTTGAGTCACTTTAGATGGGCAAACTTGGTGAAAATGAATTATGAAAACCTTGGAATGATGAGTCATTCTATTGAGATGTTTTGACATGTGTTGAGAAACACATAAATGGTTGATGATGATGAAAATGTTGAGGCATGAGCCTTAACCCTTTTATAAATTTGATGGTTGGATTCGGATGCGATACCATTCCAAATTTACCGTACAACCACACTACCTGAATTGGGTAAGGCTTAGCTGGAAATTTCTATGCAGTAGTATTAGTTCCCTCATGGGAGAGGTTTGAGCTGAGGCTACCTCACAATGTTGTCCACCTATGCAGTGGCCAAGATGACTGATGGTCATGGTTGGGAGGCCATGCTCATAGGAGAGGTGCTTATACTAGGGTGTGTAAAGGGAAGGTTATGTTTGATTGTCTGCATACTAAGTATGATGATTCAGGGTTATCCCTGACAGATGTATCGAATCTTGTGGTGAAAGTGTACCACCTCTGCAGAGTGTCAAACTATTCGAATAGCCGCGCCCGCGGTTATGGACAGTTGGAATGGCCATACTGTTTCGTTGTCAGATGTTTTCTAAGTACTTTGAAATGAATGATGAATTTTGACTTCACCACAACAGTGTTGTGTTTTTGACCTTAGCTTCCCACTTAAGTGATTCTAGAACTTTACTTTATCTTTCTTTGCTTTAGAACTCAGCTTAGGTTTCAAACTTAACTTTATAGTTAAACTTGGATTTAGCACTTTAACTTAGAATTATAGTGCTTGTTAGTGGTAGTTTGCGAGTACTTAAAGAGTACTCATGGCTCTTTGTCCCTGGCTATTATCATGGCCAGACTATGAAGGAGACTATCAAGATGATGGCCAGCAGGATGGCTATGATAACTAGGACTATCTGCCTTCATCAGCATTGCCTGTGCCCCTGAAGATGGACCCCACCTCTACGCTTATCTTTTATGTCCGCTGCTTGTTGTATTAAGACTGGATCATGATATCCTTATTTGTGTAAGACCTTATGTATGGTTTGTAATGGATGATGTACTGTGATATCCAATCCGTTATGTCTCACAAAAATGGTAATCCTGGGATTGCGAGGTATGGCATAACGGGCATCTAGGATTAAGAATCCGGGTGTTGACACTATTTTAGATTCATTATTGATTCTATCACGTCTTTGTTATTTGTGATCTTGCATGCTTTCCGTTGTTAGTAGCTATCTTGGCCAAGTAGATGCTAGCAACTCCAAGAGTTAGTATTTATGCTCGATAGTGGGTTCATGCCTCTGGTAATCTAGGGAAGTGACAGAAATCTCTAAGGTACTAGATGTGCTGTTGCTACTAGGGAGAAAACAAAAATCCTTTGTTCATAGAACAATCGTATTGTTTACTTTACATGCAGTTCATAAAGCAATAATCTGTTGCTTGCAACTTAATACTGGAGGGGGTTCGGATGATAACCTGAAGGTCGAATATTATTCATAGATGCAGTTGGATGGCGGTCTATGTATTATGTTGTAATGCCCAATCAAGTCTCAAAGCAGTCAAGATGATTAGTATATGCATGTATTGCTTTCTCGGTGTTTGTCAATTGCCCTGCTGTAATTTATTCACCCAGCATGTTATCTATCTAAGGAGAGCCACCTCTAGTGAAATATGGATCCCGGTCCTTTTACTTTACATACAATCTACAACTGTTTACTGCTTTGTGTCTACTTTCTGCAAACTATTACTTCTTTCCATTTGATACATTTAATCCTTTGTTTTCCGCAAAACACGGTGAGATTGACAACCTCATCGCAAGTTGAGGACAAAGTTCTGTGGTTGTGTTGTGCAGGTCTCCACGTTGCTACTAGCACCGGTAGTGTGCCCTGCCAAAGCTCAGCTAGTAACACCTTTGGGGTGTTTCCTTGCTCCTACTGGTTCGATTAAACCTTGGTTTCATAACTGAGGGAAACTTGCTGCTCTGCTCATCATACCTTCCTCTTGGGGTTCACAACGAGCTCTACATCAACACCGCCATCAAGCATTTTTCTGGGCGTCGTGCATTGAGCCATCAAGTGATTTTCTGGCGCCGTTGCCCGGGAGTCAAGGACATCTTCACAAGGATTGAACTATTCTTCAAGGAACCTATTGGATTCTGCTGCTGGAGGTACCTTTATGACCATCACTTTGGGTGCTGCAACAAAACTTTTGGACAATATGATGGTTAATTATTCTGAATGGCATACTGAGAGAGCTCCACAAGGTAAGAAGGTAAATTCTGTTGAGGAAACTTCCTCCTTGAGTGATAAAATTGATATTATTATGTCTATGCTTGTTAATGGCAAAGCCCATATTGATCCAAATAATGTTCCTTTGGCTTCTTTGGTTGCTCAAGAAGAGCAAGTTGATGTGAAGTTCATAAGAAATAACAACTTTGGCAATAATGCTTATAGGAGTAATTTTGGTAACAAAACTTATAAGCCATATCCTCCCAACAATGGTAATGCTTATGGAAATTCTTACAACAATAATAGGAGTGCTCCCTCTGAACTTGAAGTTATGCTTAAAGAGTTTATTAGTAAACAAACTGCTTTCAATAAAACTATTGAGGAAAAACTCTCTAATGCTGAAAGAAATATAGCATCTTTGGCTAAAGCTCAATCTTCTTTGAATAAAATGGCTGCTAAACATGAAACTAATGAGAATCCCTTTGTAGCTACTAATGCCATATAGGTAAGAATTGAAGAAAATGTTAGACTATTAGCTGAATTACATGCTAAGTGGGAAAGAGAAGATGAAATTGCTAGGAACATTAGTGTTTCTACTATTACCACCACTAGTGTTGAGGCTAGTAATAGTTCTACTACTTTAGATGATAAATTTGATTTTGATCTTGATGGTTGCAACATCTCTGAAGTTATTAAGTTCCTACAAAAGCTTGCTAAAAGTCCTAATGCTAGTGCTATGAACATGGCCTTTACAAAACACATTATTGATGCTCTCATAAAGATTAAAGAAGAAAAGATGAAACATAAAGCTTCTATTCCTATAAAACAAGAAGATGGTTGGGAACCTATCATTAATATGAAAGTGAATGACTTTGATTTCAAAGCTTTGTGTGATCTTGATAGTAGTGTTTCTATTATCCCTAGAAGGATCTATGATATGCTTGATTTGCCTCCCCTTGAAGATTGCTATTTGAATGTCCCACTTGATGATAATGTTAAAAAGAAACTCAGGGGGAGTCTTAATGATGTTCTTATTATGGTTAACAATTCCTATGTCCCCTTTGATTTCTATGTTTTGGATGTTGAATACAATGCTTCTTGTCCTATTACTTTGGGAAGACCTTTTCTTAGAACTGTTGGTGTCATCATTGATATGAAAGAAGGCACCATTAAATATCAACTCCCACTCAAGAAAGGTATAGAACACTTCCATAAAAAGATAGAAAAGATTTCTTTTGCTTCTCCTATGAAAACAAAATTTGGTCTTAATGCTTCTTCATTTGAGAACACTTGATTCTTTCTTTGCTTCTTATGCCTAACTTAAAGGCGTTAAAGAAAAGTACTTATTGGGAAATAAACCAAAAGTTTTAGATGAGTCTTGGAAGTTATTACCTCTGTAATAACCTCGCCTTATACTTTTTATTTGCTTTTTGTGCCAAGAGTAACCTCTAATGAGAGAGAAGTAATGATTGAGAAAGTTGTTGTCCCGAAACAGATTTATGTGCTTCACCGTAAACATTCGTGAGAGAGCTCTGTATGTCGGATTGAGCTGTAATGTTTTGTGCTTCTGCCCCAGGTTAATATCTAACTTTCGTTAGTTCAACACTTTTTGATTTGAGCAACAGAAGGTCTTCTAAAAAATTCGTCTTTACCTGCTGGTCTGTTTTGACAGATTTCTGCCATTTTCTGCATTTGCTTCTTGTGGGTTCCTTTTTGAGTTCTTTTGGGAAACTGAGATTTTTGAGGAAAGTGCTACAGTAGCTAGTGTTCTAATGGAAGTTTATTTGGTGTTAGAACTGAACCTTAAGACTTATTTATCTTAAGTGCACTAATGTTGCTAATAAAGATTGTGTGAAATTTTGTATGAAGGAAAAATTTTAGGTGTATGGAAGGAATGAGTAATGAGATGAAGGATAGACTAAAGCTCAAGTTTGGGGATGCCACGCGTGTCACCCCAAGAAATATCCAAGAAGTACAAGCGTCAAAGCTTGGGTACCCAGGTTTCTTCCAAACGCTTCATTTTTATTGTTTCATGCACAATTGGGTTGTTCTTGGAGCGCCTTCTTTTTCGTTTTTGTTTTGGTTTTAATTTTCTTTGGTTTTCTTAGTTTTCTGAATAAATTGGTTGGACCCCCTCTTTCTTACATTGGTTTGCAAATAGTTTGGTTTGGTTTGGAAAAGAGTAGGAAAGCTCATACTTATGTGGTAAAAAGAGCTCGTTTTTGACTGTGGCCTATGTTTTGTCATGCCATGCTTGATATTATTTTGGCTTTATGCTTAGTATTATTTGCTGTAGAATGACTTGTTATAAACAATTGAGATTTCTTAATGTGCCTTGGATGAATCATGCGTTGTTTTATCATATTAAAGCATAATATAGTGGTATTCTCCTTTGATGCTTTGTTTGGGTTGACTTGGCGCATGCTCACACCATGTTATGACTATCTCAAGTCACCATAGCCTTTATGATCCTTTAGTTTTCAACTTGTAGTATCACTTTATGCTTTGATCAATGATGTTTTGTCGCTCTGCATGATTATGGCCTTTATTGCTCTCTTAGTTTGTCGCTCCCAGTCTTTTGCTAGCCTCCACAACAAAGTATGAGTTCCACTCATGCATCCAACTCCCTAAACCAAGTTATTCCAAAGAGTCCACCATACCTACCTATTAGCTTATGCTATTCCAAGTATATTCATGTTTTTGTTTACCTTCCAAATTAAACTTGTTATGAGAAAACTAGTGATTAAAGCTCTCACGAACTTGATGCCACACTTTACTTTTGTTGTCCTTAATAAACTTGAACCATTGTGTCTTCTATGTTGTATATGCTTGCACTTATTTGTTGGGAATTAGCAGAACCATGCTTTCATGGGGAACGCTTTCAACATTGCACTTGGTACTTGTACCTAGTTGATATCATGCTCTTTTGTATATGGATGTCGTCGGTGTGAAATGAAAGGGGGGCTTGTAAGTCCATGGAGTTATGTATATGTGTTAGAGAAACGCCTAGGCCGCTGGTCTAATCCATGCTGACATGGTGGAAACCTGCAGCGTAACCATAATGAGCTGTCTATGAAGCATTCTTCTTATAAAAAAAGTGTCCTATATTGAGAAAAAAGATAAAAAGAGATACTATGAAAAGAGATACTATGAAAAGAGGAAAGAGAGAAAAAAACACCATATTCCCATGGTAAATAAGAAGATTGCTGAGATGCTCATTGTCTGCTTGCCTTGTCATTTTGATATGGGGATTCTTCCGTATCATCGGGCAAGGGGTACCCCGTTGGTGGTTCTCTATGATACACATATACTTAAAATGACAAGAACTTACTGGTGACTAAACTTGAGTAGCATGAGGAGCGGCCCTCGTATACAAGGGACATGAGATTTCTGACTTATACTTCGTCAAGCATGTACACCATAGTTTGTTCACTTTAACCTTAATCACTTCAAGATGCTTATGATAGGGGCAATGAGAGCTGAAAGCTATAAGTACCATAATTTTTGGAAGCTCTTTATGAGACTTGAATCCCTACTTCCTTTTACAAAAGGCCTTTCTTCCACCATTATATTGAGTCTCCACCTTCTATCTTTATGCACCTTCTTTGAGAGCATAGTGGCCATTCTTAGTTCTATGTGCATTGTCCCAAGACTAGTTGATTGATGCATACTTTGATATTGCTTGTTTTAAACTATTGTATCTAGTCACTCTTATGAACTTTGAATGTGTCCTATGCATTTATATTTGCTACTCTATTGAGGGACAAGCTGAATACTATTATGCTATGTTTTCTTTAGGTGAAATAAACAAACGTCTTGCAAAGCATTGTTATTCATGAATCTTTTGCTTGTGCGTTTTCATGTTGCATCATAGTTTCTTTGCTTATTGCTAGAACTTTGTCTTTCATGTTATGATTGAAGTACTATGATCCTAGCTTTGAATGTTTTTCAAATAGTTTGATCTAGTCTTTGATGGTGCATGTCACCTCAAAAATTATTCTTTCTTTTTATCACTTACCTACTCGGGGACGAGTAGGAGTTAAGCTTGGGGATGTTGATACATTGCAAATGTGTCTATAATTTTTGATGTTCCATGCTGAGTTTTATCCACTTTCTTGTGTTTTGTTCCAACTTTGGAGTACTTTTCATATGATTTCTTGGACTAACCTATTAACAAGAGCCACAGTGCCAGCTGTCTGTTTTCTACTGTTTTTGGTTCTAGGAAAGTCAGAAAATGAATATTCTCGGAATTGGATGGGACAAAAGCCAAAGTGCCTATTTTTCCGGATGACATCAAGTGCCAGAATACGAGATGGAGAGGGCTAGAGGGCGGCCACACTACCTGGCCGCGCGGCCAGGCCTGGCCCATGCCAGGGGGTGGTGTGGCCAGCCCAAGCAACCTCTCGGCCTCTCCTTCCGCCTATATATTGCCGTCGGGACGAAAACCCTAAGTACCCGATCAAAAATCCACAAAAGAGTCTGTACCCGCCGTCATCTCCATCCCTAGATCGGGAGGGATCTAAAGCTCTTCCCGGCACCCTGCCGGAGAGGGGAATTCACCCTGGAGGCCTTCTTCATCACCATGCAAGCCTCCGGTGTCATGTGTGAGTAGTTCATCCTTGGACTACGGATCCATGTAGTAGCTAGATGGCTGGTTCTCCTCCTTTGTGCTTTCATGTTTAGATCTTGTGAGCTCCGTTCATGATCAAGATCATCTGTTTGTAATTCTGCATGTTGTGTTTGCGGGGATCCGATGGATATTGAGATGCTATTTCAGATTGATTATTGGTTCGATCATGTCTTTGTTATTTGTGATCTTGCATGCTTTCCGTTGTTAGTAGCTATCTTGCCCAAGTAGATTCTAGAAACTCCAAGAGTTAGTATTTATGCTCGATAGTGGGTTCATGCCTCTGGTAATCTGGGGAAGTGATAGAAATCTCTAAGGTACTAGATGTGCTATTGCTACTAGGGAGAAAACAACAATCCTTTGTTCGTAGAACAATCATATTGTTTACTTTACACGTAGTTCGTAAAGCAATAATCTGTTGCTTGCAACTTAATACTGGAGGGGGTTCGGATGATAACCTGAAGGTGGATTATTAGTCATAGATGCAGTTGGATGGCGGTCTATGTATTATGTTGTAATACCCAATCAAGTCTCAAAGGAGTCAAGATGATTAGTATATGCATGTATTGCTTTCTCGGTGTTTGTCAATTTCCCCGCTGTAATTTGTTCACCCAACATGTTATCTATCTAAGGAGAGCCACCTCTAGTGAACTATGGATCCCGGTACTTTTACTTTACATACAATCTACAACTGTTTACTGCTTTGTGTTTACTTTCTACAAACTATTACTTCTTTCCATTCGATACGTTTAATCCTTTGTTTTCCGCAAAACACGGTGAGATTGACAACCTCATCGCAAGTTGGGGACAAAGTTATGTGGTTGTGTTGTGCAGGTCTCCACGTTGCTACTAGCACCAGTAGTGCGCCGTTCCAAAGCTCAGCTAGTAAGACCTTTGGGGTGTTTCCTTGCTTCTACTGGTTCGATTAAACCTTGGTCTCATAACTGAGGGAAACTTGCTGCTGTGCTCATCATACCTTCCTCTTGGGGTTCCCAACGAGCTCTACATCAACACCGCCATCAAGCATTTTTCTGGGCTCCGTGCATTGAGCCATCACATCCTCCGAGTTGCTCGGCTCGTCGGCGGCGGAGGCGGGCTAGAGCCTCACAATGGCGGCTACGGCATGCGCGATTGGAGCTCGGGATCAGCGACTGGGCGCAACAACTTGGCACCAGAAGTCAAATGTCCAAAGGGATCGTCCTGCCTGGAGTGTGGATTTCGACGCCACCGATGCTAGGGGAAAGGAGGGAATGGATTTGTGAAATTGTTCAACGCATCCAATCCACTTAGTTCCTCGATTTGCCTAAGAGGTTGCCGCGTTGGCACTCGCGTCATGGACAGATGACCGACATGTGGGTCCCGACCGTCTACTTCACGGGGCAGTTTAACGGAATGTTTGAATTTGGTAGGGGTGAGATGAGTTTGCCTCGAAATGGCCCCTCTAAGTAGTTGGCAGCCCAACTTTACGAAACACAGCAATTACAGGGAACTTGGGTACCCCCATGCACTCGCCCAGGAACTTTTAGGACGCAAACCAACAATCCCATCTAGGTGGTGGTGGTGCCCCATATGCTATGGGACCTGGTGCGGTTTGAAGGGAATATGCCCGAGAGGCAATAATAAAATGGTTATTATCTTATTCCATGTTTATGATAAATGTTTATTTTGCTTGCTATAATTGTATTAATTGGAAACATTAATACATGTGTGTTTAATAAACAAAATACAAAGTTCCTAGTAATGCCTCTCATATAAACTAGCTCGTTGATTAACAAGATGATCAAGGTTTCCTGATCATGGACATTGGATGTTGTTAATAACGAGGTCACAACATTGGTGGAATGATGTGATGAACATTCATCCGAAGTATAGCATTACGATCAAAGTCATTATGTTTATATTGCTATAACATCATATGATGTAATCCTAGTCCTTAGACCATGAGATCATGTTAATCACTAACACCAGAAGAATATCTTGATAACATCAAACGTCACACCGTAACAGGGTGACTATAAATGTGGGTTCAGTGCTACGAAGGTGTTATGTTGAGGCTCATGGATCAAGAGTGGGATTTGTCCATCCCGATGACGGATAGATATACTATGGGCCCTCTCGGTGATATCACATTAAAATAGCTTGCAAGCAAGTGATGTGATCACTAGAATGTTATATCACGGGAACGAGAAAAGAGTGCATGTCGGTAACGAGATCAAACTAGGTATTTGGATGCCGATGATCGAATCTCGCACATGTAATATATTACGAGACAACGGGATTTAGTTACAACGTTAAAGGTTCACACGATCACAAGAGTCATCGTTGAATATGTGGGAGTCAGTACGCATCTCCAGGTCCCGCTGCTGATTATTCATCGGAGAGGGGTCTCGATCATGTCTGCATTATTCGCGAACCATAGGGCGACACACTTAAGGGACACCAACACCATTAAGGAGAAAATATGTTTCATATAAAGATTAAGAAAGCGCTGGAATCATTTCGATGGAAACCGGAATTGTTTCGAGTGAAATTCCAGAAACTGGTTTTGCATGTGATATTGAAATGTTGCAGGGGGTTTTATGTGAATGTTTGTTAATTAATGTAATTGACAAAATTCTGAATACAATAAACAAAATAGTTTTATATAATGAGAGCTTGCATTAAATTTGGTGGAAATTTAATGCATGTGAGTGGAAGTGTGAGTGGAGGCATATTTATGTGAGTGGAGCATCCTCATCGGCACAGTTGGCGCCAACCGTGGGGCTAGCGGCGCTAGCAGGGGTGAAGATCCGTACGGGAAACCTCACCGGCACCAGCGAGCGCATCGTCTCCGGCCTCGTTCAGCGCTTTGGAGTGCTGGATTTCGTCAGCGACAATGCTGGCTGCTTCGGCACGCGTCCTCTTCCGCGCAACAGCCTCTTCGTCAAGCTCGGTGCGCACAAGGTCTACGTTGCTGTCGATGTGTCGTGCATTCATGCGCGGCATGTCGTCGAAGGAGGCGAGCCATCCCTTAGCGTGGTTCACGGTCAAAGGAATGTTGTAAACGGCAATGCCGGACAGCGTAATGCGGAAGGTGCAGGTCAACCGCAGCAGTGGAATATGCCACGGCAAGAGCGCAGTGTCGTCCAAGGTATGCAACAAAGGGCAGCTCCACCGGAGCAAGATAGATACAATGATGGTAAATCGGAGATGGTGAATGCTGGCTATCCTAGGCCGGACTATCATGTGATAGGATCAAGGTTGGGAAGCAGAGACTTGATGCCTGATGACGCCAGGTTAAAACTAGATCGGTTGTATAGGTCGGAGCAAATTGAGTGTCAAGGTCCTCCGGGTCCAGCATGTTTTGGGCCCCGGATCATGAAGGAACCTCCAGTACCTAACTTTCAGTTACCTAGAGGCACAAAGACATATGACGGCAGCACTAAGCCAGAGGATTGGTTGATTAACTATGCTACTGCTGTAAAAATTGCTACAGGCAACTTGAGGTGGGCTGTGAGATACGTACCCCAGATGTTGGAGGGGCCAGCAAGGGCATGGCTAAACAACTTGCCACCCGGAAGTATTAACTGCTGGATCGATTTCGAGGAGATGTTCGTTAGCAATTTCTCAAGTACATATCAGAGACCCAACAGGCCACAAACCCTAGCAATGTGCAGGCAGAGACCGAATGAGACAGACCGGGAGTTCTTAACTCGTTGGTGCAATGTGCGAAACTCATGTGAGGGCGTGATTGAATCACAGGCCATAGCTTGGTTTGCGCAAGGATGCAGATATGCAAGCATGCTATGGCAAAGGTTGCAAAGAGATATGCCAACTACATTGGCATAAACGATCCGGATTGCTGATTCATATGTTTTGGGTGATCCGACGCAACCTAAGCTCACCTCGAACGAGTCAGGAGAGGAGTACTACCAGAGAGATGGAGCCGGGTCATCCCGGAGGAATGATTATTGAGGTAAAAGAAGAGATGACAGACCAGATTACCGGTACAGTTCGCAACAAGTTGCAGCTATGAATCAAGATCAACCCGGAGCAGGAAGAAGTCAACGTCAGAAAACTAGAGGATAGCAATGGACACCAAGGAATGATGGGAAGAAAACTTGGACGCCAGAGCAAAAAAAACAGTGGCAAGAGAAGAAAGACCGTCCGAGGTATACTTATGAAGCAATGCTGGATCAGCCGTGTAAATTTCACATGCCTAATCCAAGTAACCCGGCGGGTCACACAACTAGGCAGTGTGACTGGATGCGAAAGATAGAACAAAGTGGTTCGGGGAATGCTCAGGCACCTCGGAATGATCAACCTCGGCAGGAGTTATCCCGGCAGCAATTGCTCTCCGGAGTGAACACGCAACAATTAATGTTGCTTCGCCCTCCGCCGAGGTATGACAACCATGAGAGAAGGGATGTAGTGCATCAGGTGGAAAACCAAAACCAGCAGGATCAGAGGTACCCCAAAAACGAGGTATTGTGTGTTCACTATGGAAGAGACAGACAGGAAAAGCTTGCAGTGCCGACATATGGAAGTGAATGCGGTAATGCCAGCTGTGACAAGGTACATGCCTTGGTCGAACCAGGAAATCACCTGGAGCATCAAAGATCATCCCAAGCTTATGCCTAGTTCGGGCTCATATGCACTGGTGTTGGACCCAACATTCATTGGGCCTAACATCAATGTAAGATTCTCCAAGGTACTGATTGACAATGGTAGTAGCATTAATATCATGTATGCGGATACGATGCGCAAGTTGGGTATCTCGGAGAACATGCTCCAACCTACAAGGACAACTTTCCATGGCATTGTGCCAGTCATTTCTTGTGAGCCCATAGGCAAGGTCCGAGTTGACATTTTGTTCGGCACAAGAGACAACTACCGAACTGAGAATTTAGAGTTTGAGGTGGTGAACTTAGAAAGTGCGTATCACACGTTACTCAGTAGACCAGCTCTGAACAAGTTCATGGCAAGCTGCCACATCAGTTATCTAAAGATGAAGTTGCCTGGGCCAAAGGGTGTGATCACTATAGCCGATGATTTCCGACGTTCCATTGAGTGTGTGTCATCCGGGTCAAACCTAGCCGAGTCACTCGTGATAGCGCAAGAAAAGAGAAAAATCCAAGAGGTGGCGGCATTAGCTCAGTCTGCCCATCAGTATATGCTAGCATTGAGTAACCCGCATGGAAGCATCTCATTCCAAGCGACAAAAGATACCAAGAAGGTGCCTGTTGATGATATGTTCCCTGAGCGTACCGTAACAATTGGGGCCGGGTTAAATGACAAATAGGAAAGCAAGCTCGTCAACTTCCTCCGTGAGAATCGGGATATTTTTGCTTGGTCCACACAGGACTTGCAAGGTGTTCTGAGGGAGTTGGCCGAGCACTCTTTGAATGTAAGACCCGGAGCTAAGCCAGTGAAACAACCTCTCCGCTGCTTCGCCGAAGACAGGAGAAAAGTCATAGGAGATGAGATAGCTCGGTTATTGGCTGCAGGATTTATCATGGAAGTGCTTTACCCGGATTGGTTGTCTAATCCGGTGCTGGTGGAGAAGAAGAAAGATGATCCGAATGTGGCAGTGGTGTGGCGTATGTGTATCGATTACACGAACTTGAATAAGGCGTGTCCAAAAGATCCGTTCCCACTGCCAAGGATAGACCAGGTCATAGATTCCACTGGTGGGTGTGAGTTGTTGTCGTTCATTGATGCATATTATGGTTTCCACCAGATACCTCTGAACCCGAATGATCAAATAAAGACTGTGTTTATCACCCTGTATGGGGCTTATTGCTATTGCACCATGCCTTTTGGTTTACGTAATGCTGGGGCAACGTACCAGAGATGTATGCAAAAATGTTTGAATGACCAAATTGGTCAAAATGTGCAGGTGTATGTGGATGATGTTGTGATAAAGACCAAGGAAAGCAAAATGCTCCTTGACAATATCAGGCATACGTTCGTGAACCTAAGAAGGTTCCGGATGAAGCTTAACCTGGAGAAGTGTACCTTCGGTGTCCCGGCTAGAAAATTACTCGGATTCCTCGTCTCCAGCCGAGGTATCGAGGTCAACCCAACTAAGATCCGGGCCATAGAACGAATGGAGCTGCCGAAGTGTCTTAACAATGTCCAGAAGTTCACTGGTTGCCTGGCGTCGTTGAGTCGGTTTGTATGTCGGTCGGGGGAAAAGGCATTGCCTCTCTATCAACTCATGAAAAAGTCGGATAAGTTCATTTGGACGCCGCAGGCCAATGAAGCCTTTGCTCACTTAAAGAAAATGTTAGCCACTGCACCAGTGTTAGCCTCTCCACTATCAAAGGAGCCAATGTTGCTCTATATAGCCGCAACCAACCGAGTTGTAAGTGCAGTAATTGTGGTAGAGCGCGACGAAGAGGGTAAGTTGGTGCAAAGGCCAGTGTATTACCTGAGCGAGGTATTATCAGCCTCAAAACAGAACTATCCTCATTATCAGAAAGTGTTATACGGTGTGTATATGGCAACTAAGAAGCTGAAACACTATTTCGAGGAACACCCAATCAAGGTAATATGTGAAGCTCTCATATCTGAGATAATGAGTAACAAGGATGCAAGTGGCAGGATTGCAAAATGGGCAATTGAACTAGCACCTTATGCGCCACAATATGAGAGAAGAGAAGCAATTAAATCTCAAGCTGTGGCAGACTTTTTTGTGGATTGGGCCGAGGTGCAATACGAACCACCATTGCCAGATCCGAACTACTAGAGAATGCACTTTGACGGGTCAAAAACGAAAACCGGGTTAGGTGTCGGAGTAGTGCTTACCTCGCCAAAGAAGGACCAGCTGAAATATGTGCTGCAGATCCACTTCACTACATCAAACAATGTTGCAGAATACGAAGCACTTATACATGGGCTCAAAGTGGCAAAGGAGGTTGGTATACGTCGGATCCAATGCTTCGGTGACTCGGATCCCGTAGTCCAGCAGGCCTCCGAGCAATGGGATGCTTTGGACACAAACATGGCATTATACAGATTTCATGTGCAGAAAATATCTGGTTACTTTGAGGGATGTGAATTTCACCATATACCTCGGGTGGAGAATGAGGCTGCCGGCGTACTGTCGAAGCTCGGTTCAACCCGACAAGCAATTCCACCAGGCGTAGCATTGTAGCACCTCAGGAAACCATCCATCAGGCCATCCCCGGAGTCCGACTCAATTTTTATCCCGGAATCAGAGGCTGTCCCCATGGACATTGATGAAGGAAGTGGCTCGCGAAACCCGGGGACTGCCATGACAAACCCGGGGACTGCATAGCATGATCCAGTAGAAGTTATGCCGGTGGATCTGATAGAAATTGATGAGGAAATATTCCCAGTGAGGGTTGTACCAGCTTGGGCATTGCCAATATTCCAATTCCTGAAAGGGGGAACCTTACCACTGAGGAGGTACTTTCCAGGCAAACTCAGAGGAGAGCGAAAGCATACACGATCATCAATTTCAAGTTATACAAAAGGAGTGTGACTAATGTCCTCCAGCGATGTGTTGATCCGGAGGAAGGACTTGAAATCCTCCGAGATATACATCAAGGGGAATGTGGGCATCACGCCTCATCTAGAGCCTTGGTAGCAAAAGCTTTCCGCCATGGGTTTTACTGGCCAAGTGGCTTAGAACAAGCGGAAGATCTGGTGAGAAAGTGCAATGGTTGTCAGAGATATGCGACAAAAACACATATGCCAATGTCGGAGCTCAAGACCATACCAATTACATGGCCATTTGCTGTATGGTGCTTGGATATGGTCGGCCCGTTTAAACCAGCAAAGGGAAATATGACTCACATTTTGGTCATGGTGGACAAGTTTACAAAGTGGATTGAAGTGAAGCCAATAAGAAAATGTGATGGAGCTACGGCCGTAACATTATCTTGAGATACGGTTATCCTCACAGTATCATAACAGATAATAGCACAAACTTTGCTGAAGGAGCATTTGCGCGTTTCTGCCGAGATAAGAAGATCCGGCTGGACGTTGCCTCGGTAGCCCACCCCGCATCGAACGGACAAGTGGAGAGATCCAACGGATTAGTATTATCCGGGATAAAACCCCGGCTCATTGATCCACTGCAAAGATCAGCGGGGTGCTGGATAGAAGAACTACCAGCGGTACTGTGGAGTTTAAGAACAACTCCGGATCGATCAATAGGCTATACGTCGTTCTTTCTGGTATATGGGGCAGAAGCTGTATTACCAGCCGACATAGAGCATGATTCTCCTAGGGTCACCCAATACACAGAAGCCAAAGTGCAAGAAGAACGGCAAAATGATGTTGATCTGCTGGAAGAAGCGAGAGAATTGGGATTGTCCAGATCCGCCATATATCAGCAAAATCTCCGACGCTATCATAGCCAGACAGTAAGCCCCCAATTTTTCCGAGAAGGCGATCTGGTACTCCGGTTGGTACAACATACTACTGGCATGCACAAGTTGTCCCCCCCATGGGAAGGGCCATTCATTGTGAGCAAAGCATTGCACAATGATTCTTATTATCTTATCGATGC
This sequence comes from Avena eriantha, assembly GCA_910589775.1. Classification (NCBI taxonomy): domain Eukaryota; kingdom Viridiplantae; phylum Streptophyta; class Magnoliopsida; order Poales; family Poaceae; genus Avena; species Avena eriantha. Next base: position 140,138,066 of record OU342745.1, read on the forward strand.
AAAGCCATAGGAAAAGAACAAGGCGGACAGGTCTGGCGAGGAATCTAAGCGTCCATGGAATGTAGCACTACTTCGTCCTTTCCACACTTAGCAGAGAAGTGTATGTATCCGAGTTCCTCATATGTCGGTATGTATACCAGTAATGAGCCTATCAATGAAATCTTGGCACCTCGAGCAGTAACTCAGGGACTGCCTTAGTAATTTTAGTTGTCTTCTACATTTATTATTTTTACGTCGGCTGGCGTAAGTCGCTTCTGCTTAGGTCGGATTAGTAATGTGTGAGCACCAAGAACCTAACTCTTTGACTTGCTGCTGTCCAACAAGATTTGGCTTCATGGCAAGCAAGAGAACAAGTTTGGAATTGCATAGCACATGAAAAACGACTAAGGGAAAAAACTTAATCGAGCCGACGTTTGTTTTTCGAACTAACCATATGTATACTTTAAATTTATCATGCTGAATTATTTTGAGCTAATCCCAAAGTTTCCAAGTATTGTTAAGACAATTTTTGAAGCTCGGACTCGTAAGTCATAAAACCAAACCAAGGTAGACGCGAGCCGAGCCAAAAGATGGGAAGAACAAGAAAATGAAACTCGGGGACTACGCCCAAGTCAATCCAGCATAAAAACTTAGTAGCAAAATATTACTTGTGCACTTGATACAACTGCACCCGGCATACCAGGGATCTGATAAACTTTAAAGTTTTTCCTTCAAGGACCAGCAGGAGGAGGAAGTTCGGCGTCGTCTTCGCTATCTTCAACGTCCGAGGCATCGTCCTCTTCGTCTTCATCTGAACCATCTTCTTTGTTTTCAGCATTTTCTGCATCAACGGCACCAAGGAAGCTCGGACCCTCGTTCCATTCATGAATGGGCGCATATTCAATGAGGCTATGGGCGCAGGCCTTGCGCCGAGCAATCCACTCCGGGTCACTGGACCATTTGGATCCGGTGCGCATGCGCGCTAGGAGGTTGAGGTCGATCTTCTCGTACCATGTAAGCACATAGTGGAGAACGGTCTCAGCTCCGGCACAGCCAGCGGATTCCCCCCAAAGGTCGAGCTGGGTCTCGCATTCCATCAGTTTGTCGATGAGAATTGCGGTCCCCTACGGAGTATCTTCCTCAGGCCAAAAGACGTTGAAGATCCGAACTGCCATGTCAAGGATATCTTTGCCATAGTTCTTCACGATTTCCACACGAGAAGACAAGCTCACCAACAGGTCCTCCATGTCATAGGGAATTTCTTCAGCGTCAGGAGCAATGGGGGTACCCCTCTCTCAGCGGAACTTAGCAACAACGATTCTCGTAATGGCGTTGCCCTCTGGAAATTTGCCTGAAAACAAGACAGGAGAAACAAGTAAGGAAAAGACATGAGAAGCAACCCGAAGAAGTATACTGGACGAAGGAAAATAACTTGCGGGAAATATGGCTGTGGATCCGGGTTAACTCCTTGGTACAGTTATCGCGCCTTTTGCAAAGCTGCACAAGTTCAGTGTTCGCCGACTCGAGTTTGACGTCCGCCTCCTGGAGAAGCTCTTGGTCTTTGGAAATCTGGAGGGTGAGGCGCTCCCGCTCTTCAGTATAGTCCTGGCCAGCTTTTTGAAGTTCAGCTTGGTGCTACGCCTTTAGCTTCTTCATATCTGCCTTGAGCTTGGCAATCTCATCAGCTTTGGCTCGGAGGAGGGCAAGCTCAACGTCTTTCTTCTTAAGTTCGGCCTGATGCTGCCCTTCTTGTTCGAGAAAATGCAGCATCATATCAGGCACGGGCACACTATCTTCAAGAGATGCTAAAATAGTTTGTTGGCCCGGCAGAGCCGAGGTATGAATGTTTGCCGAGCCACGGGGAAAAAGAGATAGAAAGCATAGCAAAGTTGAGAAAAAATAACTTACCCTTGATCTGGTCCAAATTCTTCCTCATGAGGATATTCTCAGCCTCCACCCCAGCTGCGGAAACCGAATGATGGGTTAACTCGGCAGAAAAAGACAAAGAAAAAGGGAAAATGCCAAGGAAGGAACTTACCCCTTTTCTCGTATTCAGCGAGAAGTGCATTATGCTTTGCGCGCAACATCTTGTGAGTGTCCAGCAGACGCTGAAACTCAGCGCTCCGGCGGTTGGTGGTCACCTAAAAGGAGTACAAAAAGGTAGCTTAGTCTTGTGCATATTCAAAGTGTACAAAGATCTGGGCCAAGTGAAACTTAACTCGGCTCTAGGTGTGTGCATATTCGAAGTGTACAAAGATCCGGGCCAAGTGGAACTTAACCCGGCTCTAGGTGTGTGCATTTTCGAAGTGTACAAAATCCGGGCCAAGTGGAACTTAACCCGGCTCTAGGTGTGTGCATATTCGAAGTGTACAAAGATCCGTGCCAAGTGGAACTTAACCCGGCTCTAGGTGTGTGCATATTCGAAGTGTACAAAATCCGGGCCAAGTGGAACTTAACCCGGCTCTAGGTGTGTGCATATTCGAAGTGTACAAAGATTCGTGCCAAGTTTAACTTAACCCGGCTCTAGGTGTGTGCATATGCGAAGATATCAAGGAGCTACGTTAATTTTCTAAGGAGCATCCGGCCGAGTAACAAGTTACTCCCCCGGAGGCTCGGGGACTAATGGTTATATCGCTAATATCTACAACATCTTAAGGAAAACAAGAACTAACTTACCTCCATCATCCGACCCATGAGGTTAATTGCCTTGGCGGCAGTATTCATCTATGCAGAAAATTCGGCGGGACCGAACTTCTCCGGGAGATCGTCGTTGTGGACGAACTCTGCCTTGTTCCAGTTGTTTACGAATTCAATCAAGGTCGGAGGGTATCATTCACTGCTGGGCATGTGGGGCGCTACCAACCCTTGGCATGCGCTTCCCTCCTCTCAACCTGAGAAAGGGCCGGGCTGGTGTGCAAAACAAGTTGTTGCGCATCAGCTGGCTCGGTAGGGGCGCCCTTCGGTGGCGAAGTCTTCTTCGGGAGCATGGACGCGAGCGTGCGCTGTCTAGCCTCGACGGATGCTGCCCTAGTGGCGTCAGGGGTATTTTTTCCCTTAGGCTGCTGCTGAGAAGTGGAAGTTGTTGCAGCAGATTTACCCTTGGGAGCGACCTTGGTGCTTTCTCGCCGAGACTGAGAAGACTCGGACGAGGTGGAGGGGCTTCGTGCTGCTGCTGTTGCTTTTGCTGCTGCTGCCAGAGTTGGTGCTGATACTAGTGCTGATACTGGTGCTGGTTGCTTCTTCGGTGGAGGTACTGAGGGAACCTCGGTGGTAGCTGATTGCGGCGGAGCCGAAGTAGTGGTGGTCGTTGCCTCGGCAGAGCCGGTCTCCCGCGCTCCAAGGTTCCACTCTTCTTAACGAGGTGGGCTGGAACCCGGAGCAGCCGCTGGACCCTCCGGGATTGGGCTCAGCGGGCGTGAATCCTCGCCGCGAGGGGGAGAAGGGATGCGTCGAAGTGGGGAGGCAATGCCGGATCCACTTTGGGGGACCTCCACTGTGGCCCTGCCAAATCAAACATTGTTGAATAAGAAGATGTAATAAAAGAAGGACAAGAAAATAGTAAAGGGAGAAGAGGCTTACTCATCCGACGTCAGGGGCTCCTTGGGCTTCCGAGCCCTCCGAGCTGTGGCCTTGGTTGCAGGCTTGGTGGCAGTTTTGTATCCGGACTTCTTTCGCCTTTTGGCGGGCTGAGAAGGTCCGGATGAAGAGGTTGATGCGGCTCCCCTTTTCTTCTTCGGCGCAACCGGAACAGGATCACCCACGGCAAGGGGAGGATCTTCATGGATCTGCCCACCGGGATTAGCTGATGCCGGAAAAGCATAAGAAAGGGGGATAGCGTCAAATGCTTCCATCACCTCAACATCCGAATCATCCTCATCGTCGGGCCAATCGCTAATAGAAGAGAGTTTACCGGTGGGTCGCTTGGTCGTGTCCAACATCGGAAGGAACATCTCCTAATTAGTTTCTTCCTCGTCCAACGTGTCCCGGTCAGGCGCCCATTTGAGGGTAGGGTCGGTGCCATCCTCGATGGTTTGCTGAAGAAACATCTAAGGAAAAGGAAAGGAAACAGGATTAAAATCTACAACAAAAAGACCGACATATGATTCAATTCGGAATAGAGTTTGGGGTGCAAGACTTACCAAAGGAGGAAGCCTATCCTGGCAAAAATGTTCAATCCCCCACGTCCACTCAGAGGAGAAGTCCTTGTGGGTGGTGAATAGGGCCTTGACCCGGCAATAGATCTCTGTATTGCTTAACTCGAAAGACGAGGTTGGGGTCGCGACCCTAGCTCATGTGGCACACTTTCTGTGTGCATTTCTGGAGGGAGGAGATCCGGTTGCGGACGAATGTGATCATGGGGTCCTCGTTGCGCAATCCGAGGTCCTTCAGCTCCTTGAACCTCTTGTTAACTTGGTTGGCCAGCACTGTGGGCTTCTTGGGGATAACGTCCCACAACTCTGGGTTAGGAGGACCCATAGTATAGGGGCACAGTCGGATCAGATCTTTGGTGGTGCTGTTCCGGACATAGAAGAAGGTCCGAGCCCATCCCTTGCAGGAGTCCAGCCCAGTAACTCGGGGGAAGATATACAGCCTCCGGGGAGAAATTGATGCAGCACCGAACTGCGTGAGTTGTTTGTCCTCCGGATCTAGTTCTACATTCGGAATTACGTTCTGGTGGAGGCCAAAGAACCGGATCCATAGCTCCTTTGTGGGACATAATCCGGCATAGCCCTCGATGGTAGAGGCGAAGGCGGAAAGAGATGTGATGGCATTGGCTGGAAGGTGATGCGGCTGGAGCTCGTATGTGTTCAACCAGTCGTGGAAAAATCGCTAACTGGCAAACCGAACCCCCGCTGGAAGTGTGATAGGAACACAACGTACTCACCCGGATTGGGTGAGCGGGCAAGCTCGGAGGAGGCGAGGCGCGCGGCGACGCCCTCCAGGATGCGCCTGGTCCAGTAGAGCCAGTCAAGGTCATCCTGGCAGACCCAGGAGCCTGCCCACACGCCGCGGTCGGCGCTCGCAGCATCTTCCTCCATCTCTTACTCGGCGACGACGAGCTCTTCTTCTGTCATCTCGAGGTCACTGCTCTCACTGGCGCTAGCGGCGGTGGGTGGCAGCGGCCTGGACTGACGGGGATTTGTGGCGGAGGAGACGCGCAGAGGCGACAGAGACGCAGGTGCGCACGGAAGCAGAGCGGCGGCGGCGTAGCTACTCAAACGCGGGGCGGCGGCGGTGCTGTCGCGGGGAAAGATGAGGAAGAAGAGGGGGCAGAGGGGCACGGAAGTGAGGAACGGCCCCAAGGAGCGCGCCCCTCCCCTATTTAACCGCTCCCTCAGGGGAGTAGTGGGATCGCGTTTGTAGACGGGCCACACCGTGTGGCCGTGTACAATCCGGATTGACCAATCAGCATTGAGCCACAGGGAAGGCCACACAGCGGAGCGGATCCCATGACGTGACGTTATGATGCAGTTAACAAGGAGGCAGGCACGATGTGACGTGCGCTACAGTGATAACTGACAATTACTGCGGCGGTTACTGTGGTTGGCCCTTAAAATGAGGCGATGTGATGATTAGCCTCCACATGGGGAAGCGTACGAGAGAAGGAAGAGAAACCCGGATGAGTATGCGGTAACCCGGCCAGCAAGTAAAAACTTGGAATGTGCCAAGGGAAAGTAAATCCATAGAAATCCGAGATAAGAGGTAACTCGGAAAAGGAACACAAAGCTCAGTGAAATTGAACCTGCTGTGGCCTTAGCGGCTAAGGCAGCTAAGACCGCACCAGCTTCGAGGACTAATGTTAGGGGGATACCCCCGGGTAGGGTCACGTCGGGGTATAAATGCCGAGTTAGCCGAGGTTCGGCAAGGTCAAAGCAAATGTTGGCCGAGTCACCTCAAGGCAGGCCGGATCACGGAGTAACCCGGACCAGGGACGTCCACCTTACATGGTCTCAACCGACTTAAGTCGTAAGTCGGTAAGATATATCTAACTTGTATGCAGGAAAATGTATGTCCGGATCAACTATGCAGGATCCGGGTAATATCAAGCTTGCAAGAGAAGGAAGGTAGCTCGCTGGTCAAAAAGTGGTTGTTGTACGTAGAGCGTGAGTGAAGCGGACAGAGGCCGGACCACCGAGGCGTGGCCAACAAAGGTGACGAAGCCAATGTCGGGTGACGCAGGCGCCGCAGAGGCTCACGTAGCCTCTGCATGGGTGACGCGGGGAAAAGTAACCCGGTCGACTTACTATTTTGGGAGGAGGCATATTCCCTGGAATATGCCTCCACATATGCCCTAAGTGGAGACCTAGCCACCCCTATATAAGGAGGGCTAGGGCTTCTGTAGAGGGGGTTGATTCTTGACTGGTTGATTTCTGGGAGATGGCTCTGAGGGCTAGCTAGTAGCGAGAGTAAGAGAGTTCTTTCTTCCTCTTCTCCCCAATACAGCTCTAGGAGCATTTGTAACCTGTGAAGGAGAATCAAATACAAAGCTTCTGTGTGTGGAATCACCACACTATCCCTCCCTGGATTCCCCTAGTGCATTTAGTCCCCACATTTAGCCTATACATGGCATCTGCCGTGACACCACCATGACAACCACATGAATGATGGAAGAGGTGGGGGTACCACCATGGCGGCCATGCCATGGCCCTTGGTTACTCCCCTCTTCCCTATAAAAGGCCCCCTCTCCTCCTCACAACCTACACCTCCTTGTGAAGGTTCTATTCTCCCTCTAGTTATTCCCCATGGTCTCGGATTAGCGAGATACATGTTCCCGGTGGCTTTATCTAGAAAAGGAGTTGCTTCTTCCACTGCACTGCTGGAGCAAAGAGGTGGAGGTTTTCGGGGTACTTGACGTGTGTGCGATCACGGATGCACCGCTGCGTTGCGGTGCTGGACTTGGTGGTGTTGGACTTGCTGGAGCTGGATCTGATGGACGTGCTAGAGCCGGACTTGCAGGACTTCATCATGATCTTGAGATTGGCAAGGGTACGACAACATCATCCACGAGTTCCAACTTGTTAACAAATCTTTGTTATCTTCGAGGGTAAGTTCTCTATGGATGTATATCCACCCGTTGCTTGTATCTAGTAAATAGATCTTGGCGTATAGTTCCCATCATAGGATTTTTTTTGTTTTCTACGTTGCGAACCCAATAGTGGTATCAGAGCCTGATCTATGCGTAGGTGCTTTGCACGGGTAGTATAGATATGTTTATATGTGGGCGATGATGATCATGTTATTGCTTCTTTCATGTATTTTGGATATTGGTGGCATAGTGGGATGAAGCGGCCCGGACCAACTTTACATGTCATTGCACATGAGACCGGTTCCACAACTGACATGCAACTAGTTTTGCATAAGTGGCTAGCGGGTGTCTATCTCTCCTACTATAGTCAATATCTGATTTACAACGAGTTGCTAATAACTTAGTTATTATCATTGTGGTTCCATGTTCATAGGTAAGACCGGTTCTGTCTCCGAAAGCCCTAAGCCACGTAAAACTTGCAATGGATAAATTAGAGGCGTCTAGTTTAGATTGTTGCTAGGCTAGTGACATGATATGGTAATGTTGTAAGTTGATGTATGGTAGATACCCTTACAACACACCTAACGTGCAAGTTCCATAGACCTTGGCCTTACACACAAAGGAATGATAGAGATCATACCAAGATGCACATGATGGTGATCAAATGCATGGACCATATCATTCCATTTTACACATATGATGTTTGCATCTTATATTGTTAGTTTGGCGTTTTAGTAGCATTATAAGATTATCCCTCGTTTAAATATCAAGATAAAATGTGTTCTTCCTTAAGTATGCACCGTTCTATGGATCATGTTTCGAGACATCACGTGATGATCAGGTGTACTCGACTCTATGCCTTCATACAACGGGTGTAGGACAGTTTTACACACGCAAATACTAAGGTTCTTACTTGGCGAGCCTAGCATGTACAGACATGGCCTCGGAACACGGGCCGAAAGGTTAAGCATGAGTCATATGGTTGATGTGATGCCCATATTGATGCTCGCCTTTGAAGCTACACCAACTCATGTAATGATAGGACTTGGTGTAGTGGATTTGGTTCATGTAATCACCAAAAAGGCACGAGGGATGTCGTTTTTGACTGGGAGTTCATTTCTAATTTGGATTAGTCAAACTCAATTTGTCATAAACTAAATCGAAGTGAATTTGCATAATTTGTTGTAGTCATTAGCGTCTATTCACTACCTTATGCTTAGTTTTAATTGAGATAATAGAACTATAGAATTATGTATATTTACTTTACAAACTGGTATCGTATTGTTTTGAATGTCAATTTAAAGTTTAGAAGTCCTATTGCAAACTTTCAGCAAACTCTATTTACTCCATGAAGTTTAATAAGTAGTATTAAATCAAGAGTAAGAATTCCAATGTTAGTATCTAAAGTATCATGTTTGCCTCCATGATTATTGATATTCAAAAGTTGTTTTAATATCAAGATTATCTAGGAGCTGAAAAATTGTTTCAGAAACCATCATGTGTGGAAGATATTGTGATATCTGAAACAGTGTTTTTGGTTGCGATATGATAGAGTATAATTTAGCAAAATACATGTTCTCATATTGTATGAGAATTTGTGAAGGATGGAGATGCTAGGCATACGGATCTCCCAAAAAGGTTTTGGGAACTAACATTATACTCGCGATTCTTCCTTATAGGCTATAGTAGCTTGATCATGAAAGTTGTCATGATAAGGATGAATAGAAGATGTAAGTAAAATGTTTACTATACTAATAGATTACTAAAGAATGGATTTTTGAAAGAACACCAAACATTTGATGATAGTGATCCACTTCAAAGTGCAAGTCCAAAGGTATTAGTATTTGACTATATACACTTTGTACTATGTGTCATGTGAATGACACCACTATTGACGTTGATAGATTCTTTTAAAAGAAAAGGAATTGTTGAAAGAGAATCTATAAAATATTTGGAAGAAAATAAAAGGTTGGAGATGTCCAACTTAGGTATATAGAAGATATACATGTTATGGATGTATTCCTTGCTTGTTAAACAATGTGGTTCTGAGGTATTGGATACCGGTATTGCATACTGAATTGGTTGGTGTGAAGTGTCATACATAACAACACAATTCATGAACTGCAATGGCCTAAGTAACTAGCAAGAGAATAAGTGATGATGTTCATCGAAAACAAATACAGTGTTATTACGTTTTCGTTGTCGTCAAACCTAGCCTTCAAGATTTGTTTTAATAATTGTTATGTTGTTCCGGTATTACGAGAACCATAGTTGTTCAAATAATTACCGTATTCCATAAAGGACGGATGAACTTTTACAAGTCTAGTTGGAGAAATCACATCCATAAACATTATTGCTAAAATGTCGTAATAAAAATGATTGGAAGATCACTTATGAAGTGACATCGCTGTTTGAATTATATTGGAAAGTAAACATGAAGAAACTCCATGTTGATGGATTTTTGGAGTCTTTTGATTTTGATCAATTGACGCTTGTTAAACTTTCCTCGAGATAATTGAAACTCCACCCATAGGCCAAAGAGGAACGGATGACTAACTTATTGGATATTATGCATGTTGATGTATATAGTCCATTATGTGTAGCCATATGCGATGGATCTTTTTACTTCATATTCTTTCTCCAGAAATTTGAGTGAATATATCTATATATTTACTTAATAAGGAAGAAGTATGAAACATTTGAAAATTGTTCAAAGACTTTCAAGATGAAGTGAAAAATCATTGTAACAAGAAAATAAAAGAGTTTATGATTTGATCATAAAGGAAGATATTTGAGTTACAGGTTTAGCAAAACACCTAAGATTTCAGGAATTGTTCCATGAATTTGCATTTCCCGATAAACCACAGGAGTATGGTATGTTCGAGAGATCAAATCAAACCTTGTTTGACATGGTAAGATCAAAGGTGTCATTTATACAACTGTCATTATGTTTTAAGGATTAAAGCTTTAGAGACTACCGCTTTTACACTGAAAAGAGCACCATCGTGATCCGTTGAAATGACACCATATGAGTTATGGTTTGGGATAAAACCGGAATTGTCTTTTCATAAATTTTGGTATGCTATGCATAAGTAAAATGTTTACAACCAAAGTAGGATAAGCACGTCTTTGTAGGTTATCCCAAATAATTTTTTGGGAATTCCTCCATAACACCAAGCACAAAAGAGTTTGTCGCTTGAACATCAAGTTTCTTGAGAAGGAATTTTTTCGTGAAAAGTTAAGTGGGAGGACAATAGAACTTTAATAAGGTTGTTGAACCTTAGCTATATGTGCTAAGTAGCGCAGCGCCGTAAAGTGTCCCGGTGGTGGCCACAATGCTCATGGCTCCCGTGATTACAAAGGGTGTGATCTTGGAGATTAGAGTTCCTATTGAACCATGTGGGTCGGTAAGAATCAAATAGTAAGATTTGAAACAGAAGTCGTTATTGTTTTGACAATGATGAACCGACTGCATGCAAATAAGCGATGATGGGCCCTAACTCCATAAAATGACTAGAAGTCATAGAATCCGTAATAGTATCCATACACGAGAAATCAAGTTTCTGAACTTAGAAGACCCTCCGAAAAGGCGTGAAGCCTATCGGTCGTGTTTGGATCAATAAAGAAATAGACATGGATGTTTAACATCTATTAAATAGTCGACATGTCAGAAAGAAGTTTACGGCAAAGTTCAAGGAGTTGACTATGACAAGATTTGATCTTTCATAGCGATATTTAGTCTTGACGGATTATTGTAGCAACCACTACATATAATTTGGTATATGGTAGTTGAATACACAAAACAAGGTTCTTCTAATAGAATGGTTACCTAGGACGTGTACATGACACGGTCTGAAGGGTTTTGTTAATTCAAAGGGTGCTAAAAGGGCATGCAAACTTCAATAGTTGAAGTGAGTATAGCAGAGTTGGAATCTTCACCATGATGAAAATGTTAAAAGAGTTTAATTTCATCGGAGACGATGAAGATCTTGCATTTGCAAGAAATTAAGTGGGAGCGCTGAGACAAATTTCCAATACATTATGCAGAGTACATATTGTTGATTGGAAATGATGTATCTTTTACTAACACAAGTTAAGAATTTTATTAAAATAGGATTTCGATGAAAGACTTGGGCAAAACTGGAATATTTGGCATCAATGTCTATATGGATAGATTGAGGCGCTAATATGGTTACGCCAGACGTACATATATGAGATATTGAAAGGGTTCAATATGGAAACAACAAGAAAGGTTCTTGCTGCATGGAAAGGATTGTATCAAGATTCAAGTGTTTCAACACTTGGTGAGTAAAATCACATGAATATTTTGATCGATTATACCGTGATATGTATATATCTAGATATGTCCTATGCTCTAAATGTTATGAGCACATACCAGAATGATTCATAAGATGATCATTGGACGATAGTAAAGATATTCTTATGAGCTTTGGAAGAACTGAGAATATATCATGTATAAGTGACAAATAGTTAAAGGTAGTTCATTGTAAAGTGTTACATTGATACTAGTTTTGTCAGAAGATACAAATTAAATTTATCTCAATTTAGACTATGGGTGGCACAATGTAATGGAAAGGATGTTCCATGATGGATTTGGATGAGTTCCAAAGTTGAGACATTGTGACGGATACTACAACAAAAGGCTAAGTATATGACTGTTATAGTAGCAGCAAAGGAGGGCATTTATGTTAAGTAGTTTGTAATCAAACTAGGTGTGGTTCAAAGTGGGCTAATACTATGAAGATATATTGTATGACAATAATATCAACATATTTTAACCCGAACAAACTAAAGGTCTCACCAAAGGACCAAATTTATACAATGCCATCTCATTTGAGAATGAGTGATGCGTAGAGACGCAAAGACATGCAAATACACACGGACCTAAAACTGTCAGATCCAGAGACTATGTTACCCACTAGCAATCGGTATATGAAACACCAGAAAGCCATAGGTGTTCAATACGCAAAGTTTTTCAAGCTAGATTATTGACTCTAGTGCAAGTGGGAGACTGAAGGGAATATGCCCGAGAGGCAATAATAAAGTGGTTATTATCTTATTCCATGTTTATGATAAATGTTTATTTTGCATGCTATAATTGTATTAATTGGAAACATTAATACATGTGTGTTTAATAAACAAAATACAAATTTCCTAGTAATGCCTCTCATATAAACCGGCTCGTTGATTAACAAGGTGATCAAGGTTTCCTGATCATGGACATTGGATGTTGTTAATAACGAGGTCACAACATTGGTAGAATGATGTGATGAACATTCATCCGAAGTATATCATTACGATCAAAGTCATTATGTTTATATTTTTATAACATCATATGATGTAATCCTAGTCCTTAGACCATGAGATCATGTTAATCACTAACACCGGAAGAGTATCTTGATAACATCAAATGTCACACCGTAACATGGTGACTATAAAGGTGGGTTCAGTACTACGAAGGTGTTATGTTGAGTCCCATGGATCAAGAGTGGGATTTGTCCATCCCGATGACGGATAGATATACTCTGGGCCCTCTCGGTGATATCACATTGAAATAGCCTACAAGCAAGTGATGTGATCATTAGAATGTTATATCACGGGAACGAGAAAAGAGTGCATGTCGGTAACGAGATCAAACTAGATATTTGGATGCCGATGATCGAATCTCGGACATGTAATATATCATGAGACAAAGGGATTTAGTTACAACGTTAAAGGTTCACACAATCACAAGAGTCATCGTTGAATATGTGGGAGTCAGTACGGATCTCCAGGTCTCGCTTCTGATTATTGATCGGAGAGGGGTCTCGATCATGTCTGCATTATTTGCGAACCATAGGGTGACACACTTAAGGGATACCGAAACCATTTAGGAGCAAATATGTTTCGGATAAAGATTAAGAAAGCAATGGAATCATTTCGATGGAACCTGGAATTGTTTCAGGTGAAATTGCACAAACAGGTTTTGCATGTGATATTGAAATGTTGCAGGGGGGTTTATGTGAATGTTTGTTAATTAATGTAATTGACAAAATTCTGAATAAAATAAATAAAATAGTTTTATTTAATGAGAGCTTGCATTAAATTTGGTGTAAATTTAATGCATGTGAGTGGAAGTGTGGGTGGAGGCATATTTATGTGAGTGGAACATCCACCACATGAATGATGGAAGAGGTGGGGGCACCACCATGGCTGCCATGCCATGGCCCTTGGTTGCCCCCCTCTTCCCTATAAAATGCCACCCTCTCCTCCTCACAACATACACCTCCTCGTGAAGGTTCTCTCTCCCTCTAGTTATTCCCCATGGTCTCGGATTAGCGAGATACATGTTCCCGGTGGGTTTATCTGGAAAAGGAGTTGCTGCTTCTGCTGCATCGCTGGAGCGAGGAGGTGGAGGTTGTCGGGGTACCGGACGTGTGTGCGATTACGGATGCACCGCTGCGTTGCGGTGCTGGACTTGGTGGTGTTGGACTTACTGGAGCTAGATCTGATGGACGTGCTAGAGCCGGACCTGCTGGACTTCATCACGATCTTGAGATCGGCAAGTGTACGACTACATCATCCATGAGTTCCAACTCATTAACAAAGATTTGTTGTCTTCGAGGGTAAGTTCTCTATGGATGTATATCCACCTATTGCTTGTATCTAGTAGATAGATCTTGGCGTATAGTTCCCATCATAGGAATTTTTTGTTTTCTATGCTGCGAACCCAACATGGTTCTGTACCCCTGGTTCGTCGCATCACGATGCAGTTGGGTGTATGCTTCTTAGAGTTTCTAGAACTCACGACAATCTTTGAGGAGGTGGCTGGATTTTTTCTTGCCGTCCTTGTTGTTGATGTAGAAGTGGATGTTCCAAGGTCCCGACAGCATCTCCATGGCGCTAGGTGCATCGTCGCAGGTGCGATGTTGCCACACTTGCGTTGTTTTGCTGATGTCACGGTAGCTGCTGCTGCTGTATCCGTTGTTGCAGTTTCCATCATCATGCTTATTGGCGTAGCCAACTAGAACCATGTCGACCTCTTCGCAGTCCTCGTAGCCGTGCATCTGATGCTTCCCTCAGCGGCCACGTCTGTGGCGGAGGTCATCATCGTCATCTGAATAAGCGCAATTGTTGTGGATGGCATCTTCGCCGTCTTCCCAACGGTTCGCGATGTCCATCAGGTGGTCGATGGTTTTGGGCCTGGTACAGCCCAACTCCTCCCTGAGCTCTCAACGATGCAAACCGTTGTTGAATGGGTTGATTGCGCGCTCTTCCGAGATGTCCTCCACGGAGTCCTTGATGATATACCACCGTTGAATATATGAGTAGAGGGATTTGCTGGGTTTTTGATAGCAGGCATATAGCTCCTCGATTGATGCCGGTCGCTTGTAGGTGCCTATGAAATTCGGACAAAGCTGTACACCAGCTCCTCCCAACCGTGAATCGAACCGCGAGGAAGATTATTGAGCTAGGCTCTGGCGGCGCCCTTCAGCAGTAGCTGAAGGAATTGCATGCTTGTGTTCTTTCATCTGCCATGTAACTTGACTGACTGAATGTAGTCATCCAGCCAAATCTTTGGCTCCTGGTGCCCGTCAAACTTTGGATTATCTAAAGGAAGCTTAAAGCCCTTTGGTATTCGAGTTTTCCATATGGGCCGGCTGAAGCAGCTAGTGCCACATAGCTCTGTTTCTTCGTCATCTGACTCAGTTGAGAAGGCGTGTTTGGTGTGCATCTTGTTGACCTTGTGCTACGTGATCTCGTCACGGGTGTCATAATTGCGTCTTTTTCGCCGCGGGCTGCTACATCGCTGCCACAGGTCGTGGTCTTCCTCGTCGGATGATGGCGAGTGATTCCTCGCGAATGGTGCTTTGCTTTTTTTGGCTCCGGAGTCAGATCTATAGCAAGCATAGCTTCCACCAACCTGAGCCCAGCGATGGCAGATCATTGTACGGTAGATCGTGGATCTCTAGACGGAGGCTGGTTGGTCAGCAGGTACATAGTACCTGCTATCACCGTAGCTTGCGGAATTTCAGGGATCATGTGACCCCAAGAGTCCACCGACATGAACGAGAAGTCAAGGGATTTGGTGGCCTCTTGTCGATCTTCGTCTTCAAGGTGGTTGAGCCGAGAGCGTCTCTTGGGAGCTCCGGCGCCATTGCCCTTCGAGGAGGATCCGCTGATGGAGGAGAGTGCCGCACGTTGGGTGCTTGACTTGTCGACTGCCTTCTTGCGTGACGCAAGTTTAGCATTTACCGCCTGTTGGCGGTTAAACTCCTTTTTGAGGAGCCAGTGGTAGTCCATCAACATGTCGCCGGACGTGTCGTCTGGAAGGGTGTTGCCCCATAGGGCTTCCCTAACTTGCTCACACCCTTCTTCCGAGAGGTGGATCTGTGGGTGACCCAACCCACTTGTACCACTAGCGTAGGGGTTGGGAGGATCACGACTATTGTTGGTGGGGACGTTGTTGCCGGTGTCGGTGGGGCCTCCATTGCCGGTGTTTCCTTGAGTGCCTCCACCGCCGCTGGTGATGACGGCGCACAGGTAGTGGTTGGGGAAGTCGTTTCTCCCGCACCTCTCTGATCTAGAGCCGCTGATGTCATCCTTCGACGACGAATCGCATACATCGGAGTCGCAACTGTTGTTGTTGTCCGTGTAGTAGGTTGATGCCGGAGCATTGATCTTGCTTAGGGTGCCAATTGGTGGTGGGAACCATGAGGCAGGTGCAATCGACGGTGTCGGCGAATGATCGGGGAAGCGAAGCATGCCTATCTTGCCAACCTAGAAGCGTAGGCGCCTGATCATCATGCTGGTTCCGTCTCCTATGGATTCGAAGCCTAAACGAGTCACCGGTGAGTGGACGGTGAAGTAAATGGTGCCGAAGAGGAGGCGGTTCTCCGCCGCAGAGGAGTTGTAGATCGCAGGTGATGGGGCCGTTGAAGCCGCAACATCAGCACTTCCAGTTCCCACAGACAACGCCAATTGATGTGGGGTTAACACGTCAATGCCCATGGTTGATGGACTTGGGTTTGAGGAAGAGGGGTGTGCTGGAAGCTTCGTTCGGCTAACAGGAAAGCAAATCGGGAACACAAACTTTACCCAGGTTCAGGCCCCTAGAGGGAAAACCTTACTCCTGCTTGTCTATTCTTGATTATCGAGGAAACCGAAGGTTTACAGGGTGCGCAGATGCAATATGGCAGTGTATAAACTAGGGTTCAGCGATGTCCTCCTTGCTGCTCCCTCCTAGCCTTTATATGGGGAGGCCAGGTCTCAGGATAGCAAAGCGAGTCGGTTACAGATTAGGGTTTTTACCCTTTAAATGTCCTATCTATTCTTTATCGTGTCCTCTAAGGAGTCGTGCCTCCATGGGCTTGGGCCACCCGAATCTTCATGGGCTCTATTTACACCATAGGCTTCTCTTGGGACGGACGACACAAGCTAATTCTGGGTACCCATAGGGCATACCCATGTCAGACACCATATGAGTTATAGATTGGGATAAAACCCAAGTTGTATTTTTCTTAAAATTTGGTATGATAGGCATAAGTAAAACATTTACAACCAAAGTCGGATAAGCACGTCTTTGTAGGTTATCTCAAAGCAATAGTTGGGTATTCCTCCATAACACCGAAGACAAAAGTGTTTTTCACTTAGAACGTCAAGTTTCTTGAGAAGGAATTTTTCGTGAAAAGTTGAGTGGGAGGACAATAGAACTTTGATATGGTTATTGAACCTTAGCTATATGTGTTGAGTGGTGCAGCGTCGGAAAGTATCCTAGAGGCCTCACAGATTGTGGTCACGGAGATCTAAGTTCCTATTGAACCGCGTAGGTCGGGTAAACAATCAAATGATAAGATTTCAAGTTAAATCATTATTGTTTGACAATGATGAATCGACTACACACAAAGAATTGATGATGGGCCCTAACTCTGTCAAATGGCTTGAAGTCATACAATCCATGATAGTTCCATACACGAGAAACCAAGTTACCGAACTTGGAATTATGAAAGGCATAAAGCCTATCAATCGTATTTGGATCTATAAAGAAACAGACATGGATGTGTCATATCTATGAAACAGTCGACATGTCAGTAAAGAGTTTACGACAATGTTCAAGGAGTTGAATATGACAATATTCGATCTTTCGTAGCAATATTTAGTCTGGATGGATTAGTGTAACAACCAGTACATATGTCAATTGTTGTATATGCTGTTTGAATAAACAAAACAACGTTCTTCTAATAGAATGGTTACCTAGGACGTGTACGTGACACGGTTCGAAGGGCTTTTTAAATCA
The DNA here is from genome assembly GCA_910589775.1 of Avena eriantha. NCBI lineage: Eukaryota > Viridiplantae > Streptophyta > Magnoliopsida > Poales > Poaceae > Avena > Avena eriantha. Next base: position 140,155,369 of record OU342745.1, read on the forward strand.
AAGGATGCTAAAAAGGCATGCAAACTTCAATAGTTGAAGTATGCATAGCAGAGTTGGAATCTTCAACATGATGAAATTATTAAAATGTTTAATTTCATCAGATATGATGAAGATGCTCGCATTTGCAAAAAATTAAGTGGGAGCATTAAGACATATATCTAATACATTGTCTATAAGACATATTGTTGATTGAAAATGATGTATCTTTTATTGACACAAGTTAAGGATTTCCTTAAAATTAGATTTAAATAAAAGTTTTTGTGAAAATCCCAGAATATTTGGCATCAAAGTCTATTTGGATAGATTGAGACACTAATATGGTTATGTGAAAGATCACAGATGTTGCCTAGAGGGGGGGTGAATAGGCGGTTTAAAACTTTTACGATATGGGCTTAACAATGGTGGAATAAAAGTAGTGTTTTCTTTTGTCAAGCACAAAGCCTAGATGTACTAAGGTTCACCTATATGCACCAACAACTTATGCTAAGAAAGACAAGTAACAAAGTGATAGCAAGATAGATTACTTCAAGAACAAAGGCTATCACAATGTAAAGTGCATAAGTCAAGAGCTCGGGTATAGAGATAACCGAGGCACGTGGGGACGATGATATTTTACCGAGTTCCTCACAACAAGGGAGTACGTCTTGTTGGAGGGGTGGGAGGTACTAAGACCACCAACTCCACAAGAGGCCTCACCCTATTCTCCCGAGCACCCGCCGCAAGGCAAGCATCCATTCCACTATGGGACACTTGAGGGCGGTCACCAAACCCGTACAAATTGGGGCAATCTCCACAACTCAATTGGAGGCTCCCAATAATCACCACCAAGCTCATAATCTTGGGGAGAGCTTCACAACTTAATTGAAGGCCCCAAGAACTCACCACAAAGGCCACACAACTGTCTAGGGTTCCAAGAACCCAAGAGGGATAATATTCTTGATTTCACCAACCAAATCCTCCGAGGAGAACTCAAACCGATGCACCTAATGCAAATGGCAAGAACACCACAAAGATGCTCCAATCCTTCACTCTCAAGTTCCAACAAAGCTACTAAAGCAATTGGGGTAACAAGAGAGGAAGAACACAAGGAGAACACCAAATCCTCCAAGATCTAGATCCCAAAGATTCACTCACAAAGAGATGACATGGTTTGGTAAAAATGTAGATCTAGATCTCCTCAATCTTCCTCTCAAATATGTGCAAGAATCATTGAAGGGGAAGAAAGAAATCAAGCTCAAGAGATATCAAATCAATGGGGTTGAAGAAAAGAGGAGAAGAAACTCCAAAAAAAAAGAGAGGAATCTTATATAAGGGCGCACGATTTTCTGCCCGTTGGGGCTAAAAACCAACCTGGGCTGGTAGTACTGCAGTGGGACGGTACTACCGACCCGCGAGCAGACAGTGCTAGGAAGCCAGGCAGGCGTCAGCACTCGAGCGAGCTGGCAGCGAGAGGGGAAAGGGGACCGGGGAACAAAGCGCGGAAGCGAGCGGGGGCGAGCATGGGAGTGTGCGAGCGAGAGTGCGAGCGAGCATGCACGAGCTATGAACGGGAGAAAGCGGCGGCGGCAGAATCAGGCAGGGCAGCTGGGCCGGCCCAGTAGTACCGACCTGGCTGAGCAGTACTGCCGGTTGGGCCAGTACAATCGGACCTGGGGCCAAAGCGCTACCGGACGAGGCAGAGAGGATAGGCGCGCTGCTCAGGTGCGGCCGATAGTGGATCCGGTAGTACCGCTTGGCCCAGAAAAAACCTTTTTCTTTTTCTTTTTAAACCAAAGAAATGGCAAACTTCCAATAGCAATAACTTGAGTTTGGTAACTCCGATCGACCTGAAACGATTTTTTTTGGAAAGAGGACGACAAGAGATACCCAACAAAAATGTGAGATACCTCCCTTGGTGAGGAGCCAGACAACCTCCAAGATCAAAACCGCAATAAGATATAATAGGGATATCCGTTTTTCATGAGCTACAGCTTGCTATGAAGATTACCACAAGCTCTATATCCTCACATGGATAAGATCCAAATAACAACCAAAAAGTATGATGCTAAGAATGCAAAGGTTTGATCTCTCTCCGAAAGATATGATCGAGATACTCACTCGAGAGCCCCTCTTGATAGTACGGCTATCTATCCTAAACCCGGTCTCCCAACTAACAACATGAGACCGGCAAAAGAGAAAACCTATCAAGAATATACCTTCGCCTTGAGCATTCCACTTGAGCTCGATGTAGACAATCTTGTCCTCCACGAGATGGACACCTTTCTTGATTTCTCTTCCTTGCACTCGTGATATGAAGACATGCAACTTGCTCCCCCATACACCATGGGGAAACCTCTACTTTGACCTTGTATTCATCGATCCGTGATCACCGAGGGTGAAAGGCATCAAACATGAGATCTTATAGAGATGGCGCATTTTGAGCTTGCAAAACACTTCTTCTTCATTTCTTCTACCTTGAAGGCAACACATGCTCCAAGCGATGCCAATGGATATTTCCTACAAGTGCAACTTAATACAAGCATTAGTCCATAGAGGTTGTCATTAATTACCAAAACCACACATGGGGGGCCAAATGCTCTTTCATTACACATGGTGAGTAAAATCACATGAATATCTTGATAAACAAGATTCAAGTGTTTTGACACTTGGTGAGTAAAATCACATGAATATCTTGATAAACGAGATTCAAGTAGAGACAAAATCTGTTGGAAATATGCCCTAGAGACAAATAGTAGTGAGGACTATTATCATATTTCATATAGTTTATGATTAAGTTTTTTATCATGCTATAACTGTATTGAGTGGAAACATCAATACACGTGTGATATACAAACAACCAGGGGTTCCCTGTGAAACTATACTCACTGGTTCATTGGTCAACAGATGATCATGTTTCCTGATCATGTGGCATTTATGCCAGTTGGAAATGAGGTCATCTCATTCTGAGAATGAGATGATGAACCAATACCCAACCTAAACATCGTGACCCTATCATGTCACGAAGTTCAAGTTACGATGATTAGAAATGGATCCTCGTAGACTATTCCTTAGACCGTGAGGCTATATCAATCACTGTCTCCCGAGAGTGCTTTGATAGCATCAAGCGCCACTTGGTAATACAGTGGTTATAAAGGCGTGTTCAGGTACTCGGAGGAAACCGTTGAGGCAATATATGTCAAGAGCGGGATTTGTCTGCCCATGTGACGGGAAGATACTCAAGGGCCCACTCGGAGAAGTTATATCCAATAGCTGCGCATCATGTGATTTGATCACGGGGATATCGCTTGTCGGAACGAGTCAAGTAGCATTGTTCAGTAACGAGATTGAACACGACATGGTGATGTCATTGATCAGATATCGGGCAATGCAAGTATCGGGCAATGCAAGTATCGCAGTATTTTCAATAAATAAGAGTGTCGAACCCAACGAGGAGCAGAAGGTGCTGGCTAGTGGTATGGATCAGGAATTCTCTGCAAATACTTAGCAAACAGATTTTTAGGGGTTTTCGATAAAGCAAGTAAACAAAGTACGAGTAAATAAAAGATAGTAGGAATAAATGCAGCAAGTGGCCCAATCCTTTATGCAGCAAAGGACAAGACGGTTGTATTTCTTAAGATGACCAAACGTTCTCGAGGACACATGGGAAGACTGTCAAGTGCTTTCGCTTCATATAGTCGATTAATCTTCTTTAGCTTGCTAAGTGTTGTGTGGGTGAACCTCTGCTAATGTACCGCCCTATCCAAGACTAATACATACTTGTGATTATACCCCTTGCAAACATCCGTAAGTACAAGAAAGTAATTAAGGTAGAAACCTAACCACAGCTTTAAATTCTAAGACCCTTACGTCCCTTGTGCAATGGTTTCCTAACGGGGGTTCAGGTTTCTGTCACTCCGACAACCCCTACGATTAGTAGCCAAATACAAAATGCATTCCCCTAGGCCCTTATAGGTGAAGTGTCATGTAGTAGACGTTCACATGACACCACTAGAAGAAGTACACCACAACTTAAATAACAATCTATTGAATCTTTCTCAACGCAACTCCACTACTAACAACAAGACTTCTCCCATGTCCTCAAGAACAAAACGAACTACTCATAAGACATCATATGGATCTTGATCAGAGATGGAATAATGATGTATAACAATCTGAACATAAACAATAATTCAATGGTTCACTCAATAGCATCAACTATAAGGAGTAATCAACACCGGGAAAGTTTCCCTTATGAACTATGCAAGATTCAACCCAATTGTTACAGCAATATGGAGATGGTGATGAGGGTGTGATGCACTCGACGATCGACGTATAGCTCGTTGGGAACCCCAAGAGGAAGGTATGATGAGCACAACAGAAAGTTTTCCCTCAATTATGAAACCAAGGTTTAATCGAACCAGTAGGAGCAAGGAAACACCCCAAAGGTGTTACTAGCTGAGCTTTGGCAGGGCGCACTATCGGTGCTAGTAGCAATGTGGAGACCTGCACAACACAACCATAGAACTTTGTCCCCAACTTGCGATGAGGTTGTCAATCTTACCGTGTTTTGCGGAAAACAAAGGATTAAACGTGTCGAATGAAAAGAAGTAAAAGTTTGCAGAAAGCAAACACAAAGGAGTAAATAGTTGTTGATTGTATGTAAAGTAAAAGGACCAGGATCCATAGTTCACTAGAGGTGGCCCTCCTTAGATAGATAACATGCTGGGTGAACAAATTACAGCGGGGCAATTGATAAACACCGAGAAAGCAATACGTGCATATATTAATCATCTTGACTCCTTTGAGACTTGATTGGGCATTACAACATAATACATAGACCGCCATCCAACTGCATCTATGACTAATAATCCACCTTCAGGTTATCATCCGAACCCCCTCCAATATTAAGTTGCAAGCAACAGATTATTGCTTTACAAACTACGTGTAAAGTAAACAATACAATTGTTCTGTGAAAAAAGGATCGTTGTTTTCTCCCTAGTAGCAACAGCACATCTAGTACCTTAGAGATTTCTGTCACTTCCCCAGATTACCAGTAGCATGAACCCACTATCGAGCATAAATACTAACTCTTGGAGTTGCTAGCATCTACTTGGCCAAGATAGATACTAACAACGGAAAGCATGCAAGATCTCAAATAACAAAGACATGATAGAATCAATAATGAATCTGAAATAGCATCTCAATATCCATCGGATCCCCGCAAACACAACATGTATGAATTACAAATAGATGATCTTGATCATGAACGGAGCTCACAAGATCTAAACATGAAAGCACAAAGGAGGAGAAACTAGCCATCTAGCTACTACATGGATCCGTAGTCCAAGGATGAACTACTCACGCATCACACCGGAGGCTTGCATGGTGATGAAGAAGATCTCTAGGGTTAATTCCCCTCTCCGGCAGGGTGCCGGGAAGAGCTTCAGATCCCCCCGATCTAGGGACAGAGACGACGACGGCTATAGACTCTTTCGTGGATTTTCGATCGGGTACATAGGGTTTTCGTCCCGAGGGAAACTTATAGTCGGAAGGAGAGGCCGAGGGGTGCCTGGGTTGGCCACACCACCCCCTAGTGCAGGCTAGGCCTGGCCGCGCGGCCAGGTGGTGTGGCCGCCCTCTGGCCCCTCTTCGTCTCGTATTCTGGCACTTGATCACTTCTGGAAAAATAGGCACTTTGGCTTTTGTCCCGTCCAATTCCGAGAATATTCATTTTCTGACTTTCCTGGAACCAAAAATAGCAGAAAACAGGCAGCTGGCACTGTGGCTCTTGTTAATAGGTTAGTCCAAGAAATCATATGAAAAGTACTCCAAATTTGGAACAAAACACAAGAAAGTGGTAAAACTAAGCATGGAACATCAAAAATTATAGATACATTTGCAATGTATCAACATCCCCAAGCTTAACTCCTGCTCGTCCTCGAGTAGATAAGTGATAAAAAGAAATAATTTTTGAGGTGACATGCACCATCAAAGACTTGATCAAAGTATTTGCAAAACTCAAAGCTGGGATCATAGTACTTCAATCATAACATGAAAGACAAAGTTCTAGCAATAAGCAAAGAAACTATGATGCAACATGAAAAGGTACAAACAAAAGATTCATGAATAACATGCCTTGCAAGACGTTTGTTTGTTTCACATAAAGAAAACACAGCATACTAGTATTCAGCTTGTCCCTCAATAGAGTAGCAAATAATAAATGCATAGGACACCTTCAAAGTTCATAAGAGTGACTAGATACAATAGTTTAAAACAAGCAATATCAAAGTATGCATCAATCAGCTAGTCTTGGGACAATGCACATAGAACTATGAATGGCCACTATGCTCTCAAAGTAGGTGCATAAAGATAGAAGGTGGAGACTCAATATAATGGTGGGAGAAAAGCCTTTTGTAAAAGAAAGTAGGGATTCAAGTCTCATAAAGAGCTTCCAAAAATTATGGTACTTATAGCTTTCAGCTCTCATTACCCCTATCATAAGCATCTTTAAGGTGATTAAGGTTAAAGTGACACAACTAAGAGGATATGCTTGACAAGTTATAAACCGAAATCTCATGCCCCTTACTTACGAAGACCGATCATCATGCTACTCAACTTTAGTCATGAGTAAGCTCTTGTCATTGTAAGTACATGTGTATCATTAAGAACCGCCAACGGGGTACCCCTTGCACATGATACGGGAGATTTCCCATAATCAAAATGACAAGGCAAGCAGACAATGAGCATCTCAGCGATCTTTTTATTTGCTATTTGCATAGGTTTTTATTGAGGATGCTTCATAGAGTGCTCATTATGGTGATGCTGCAAGTTTCCACCATGATTAGGCATGGCTTAGGCTAGCGGCCCAGGCGTTTCTCTAACACACATACAAACTCCATGATCTTACAAGTTCCACTTTTATTTCACACCGCCGGGATCCGTAAGCAAAAGATCATAATATCAACGGGGTACAAAGTACAAGTGCAATGTTGAAAGCGTTCCCCATGAAACATGGTTCTGCTAATTTCAAATTATAAAGCACATGCATATACGCAACAAAGAAGGACCCAATGGTTCATGTTTATTAGAGGCAAAAAGTAAAGTGTGCCATCAAGTTTGTGAGAGCTTTAATCACTAGTTTTCTCATAACAAGTGAAAGGTAAACAAAAGCATGAATATACTTGGAATAGCATCAGCTAGTAGTTAGGTATGGTGGACTCTTTGGAAAAACTTGGTTTAGGGATTTGGATGCATGAGTGGAACTCATACTTTGTTGCGGAGGCTAGCAAAAGACTGGGAGCGACAAACTAAGAGAGCAATAATGGCCATAATCATGCAGAGCGACAAAACATCATTGATCAAAGCATAAAGTGATACTACAAGTTGAAAACTAAAGGATCATAAAGGCTATGGTGACTTTGGATAGTCATAACATGGTGTGAACATGCGCCAAGTCAACCCAAATAAAGCATCAAAGGAAAATACCACTATACTATGCTTAAATATGCTAAAACAACGCATGATTCATCCAAGGCACATTAAGCAATCTCAATTGTTTATAACAAGTCATGCTACAACAAAGAATACTAAGCATAAAGCCAAAACAATATCAAGCATGGCATGACAAAGCATGGCCATAGTCAAAAACGAGCTCTTTTTACCACATAAGCATGAACTTTCCTACTCTTTTCTAAACCAAACCAAATTATTTGCAAACCAAAGTGTGAAAGAGGGGGTCCAACCAATTTATTCAGAAAACTAAGCAAACCAAGCAAACTAAAAACCAAAACAAAAACGAAAAAGAAGACGCTCCAAGAAAAACACAACCGTGCATGAAACAATAAAAATGAAGCGTTTGGAAGAAACCTGGATTTTTATTGATGAAGAAGGGGATGCCTTGGGCATCCCCAAGCTTTGACGCTTGTACTTCTTGGATGTTTCTTGGGGTGACACGCGTGGCATCCCCAAGCTTGAGCTTTAGTTCATCCTTCATATCATTACTCATTCCTTCCATACACCTGAAATTTTTCCTTCATACAAAACTTCACACAATCTCATTAGCAACATTAGTGCACTTAAGATAAATAAGTCTCAAAGTTCAGTTCTAACACCAAATAAAATTCCATTAGAACACTAGCTACTGTAGCACTTCCCTAAAAAATCTCAATTGCCCAAAAGAACTCAAGAAGGAACTAACAAGAAGCAAATGCAGAAAATGGCAGAAATCTGTCAAAACAGACCAGCAAGTAAAGACGAATTTTTTTGAAGCCCTTCTGTTGCTCAAATCAAAAGGTGTTGAACTAACGAAAGTTAGATAACAATCTGGGGCAGAAGTAAAAACAATTACAGCTCAATCCGACATACAGAGCTCTCTCAGGAATTTTTACGGTGAACCAAAGAAATCTGTTTCGGGACAGCAACTTTCCCAATCATTACTTCACTCTCATTAGAGGTTACTCTTGGCACAAAAAGCAAATAAAAGGATAAGGAGAGGTTATTACAGAGGTAATAACTTCCAAGACTCATCTAAAACTCTTGGGTTATCTCCCAATAATTACTTTTCTTTAACGCATTTAAGTTAGGCATAAGAACCAAAGAAAGAATCAAGTGTTCTCAAATGAAGAAGCATTAAGACCAAATTGCTTGCCCTTACCTCTCTTATTTTTATTCTTAACCTTTGGGAAAATGTGATTGTTTGGTGGAGAAGAAAGGTGCATGGTCCCCTTTCCCACATCTATTATTGCTCCAAGGAGTTCTAATAGGGATCTTCCAAATGTAATTTGTCTTTTTCCTGCACATTCAATAACAAGATAATCAGTAGAAATCATTTTCCCAAGGATCTTTGTAAACACTCCTTCAGCTATTCCAATAGGAAATAAGGTAGCATTATTAGCAAGAGATATTTCTTTTCCTCCTTCAGTAAGCCCCCAAAGATTCAAAGATTCATAAATATCTCTGGGCATAAGACAAAATTCAGACATGATATCGCAGTGGGCTTGAAAAGTTTCAGTGTTTATCTCAATCTTTACTGTAGGGAGCCACTTTGATGGTTCAGAATTTATTGGAACATAATTGTGATGTTCCCTAAGCGTATTATAGCAACTTTGTAAGCTAGTAGTGCTAGCCTCAAGAGTGTTCAACCTAGCAAATATTTTTGCGAAAGAAATATCAGTTTGGCTAGGCATAGTGTAAGTGAGGATCAATTTATTTATAGCATTAATGGCATCATCCTCATTACATTGGAGGAAATCTCCTCCCACAATAGCATCTAACGCATATCTATAGCAAAGAGCAATCCCAAGGTAAAAACTGCTAAGGAACAATCCTTGAATCATTTTAGGCTCAGTCTTTTCATGTAGATCATAGATTCTAGACCAAGCTTCCTTAAAACTTTCCTCAAATCCTTGTTTAAAAGTGAGAATCATTTCCTCGGGTGACATAGTGATTGGAGCAAGGCTAGACATAGTGGCAACTCAAGATAGGAACTATTTTTTTTGTGTTTTCAAAATAAGAAAGCAAACTTGTAAAACTATTTTTTTGTGTTTTTTGAAGAACAAAACAAGCAAACAAAGCAAAAAGAAACTAAGCAAAACAAAAACAACAAAGTAAAGAGATTGGTTATGAGGGACTCCCCTTGTGAAGATGTCCTTGACTCCCCGGCAACGGCGCCAGAAAAGATCTTGATGCACTCGACGATCGACGTAGAGCTCGTTGGGAACCCCAAGAGGAAGGTATGATGAGCACAGCAGAAAGTTTTCCCTCAATTATGAAACCAAGGTTTAATCGAACCAGTAGGAGCAAGGAAACACCCCAAAGGTGTTACTAGCTGAGCTTTGGCAGGGCGCACTATCGGTGCTAGTAGCAATGTGGAGACCTACACAACACAACCATAGAACTTTGTCCCCAACTTGCGATGAGGTTGTCAATCTTACCGTGTTTTGCGGAAAACAAAGGATTAAACGTGTCGAATGAAAAGAAGTAAAAGTTTGCAGAAAGCAAACACAAAGGAGTAAATAGTTGTTGATTGTATGTAAAGTAAAAGGACCGGGATCCATAGTTCACTAGAGGTGGCTCTCCTTAGATAGATAACATGCTGGGTGAACAAATTATAGCGGGGCAATTGACAAACACCGAGAAAGAAATACATGCATATACTAATCATCTTGACTCCTTTGAGACTTGATTGGGAATTACAACATAATATATAGACCGCCATCCAACTGCATCTATGACTAATAATCCACCTTCAGGTTATCATCCGAACCCCCTCTAGTATTAAGTTGCAAGCAATAGATTATTGCTTTGCGAACTGCGTGTAGAGTAAGCAATACAATTGTTCTATGAACAAATGATCGTTGTTTTCTCCCTAGTAGCAACAACACATCTAGTACCTTAGAGATTTCGGTCACTTCCCCATATTACCAGAGGCATGAACCCACTATTGAGCATAAATACTAACTCTTGGAGTTGCTAGCATCTACTTGGCCAAGATAGATACTAACAACGGAAAGCATGCAAGATCTCAAATAACAAAGACATGATAGAATCAATAATCAATCTGAAATAGCATCTCAATATCCATCAGATCCCCGCAAACACAACATGTATGAATTACAAATAGATGATCTTGATCATGAATGGAGCTCACAAGATCTAAACATGAAAGCACAAAGGAGGAGAAACCAGCCATCTAGCTACTACATGGATCTGTAGTCCAAGGATGAACTACTCACGCATCACACCGGAGGCTTGCATGGTGATGAAGAAGACCTCCAGGGTGAATTCCCCTCTCTGGCAGGGTGCCGGGAAGAGCTTCAGATCCCCCCCCCCCGATATAGGGACAGAGACGACGGCGGCTACAGACTCTTTCGTGAATTTTTGATCGGGTACTTAGGGTTTTTGTCCTGAGGGCAACTTATAGTCGGAAGGAGAGGCAGAGGGGGTGCCTGGGCTGGCCACACCACCCCCTGACGCGGGCCAGGCCTAGCCGCGCGGCCAGGTGGTGTGGCCGCCCTCTGGCCCCTCTCAGTCTCATATTCTAGCACTTGATCACTTCCGGAAAAATAGGCACTTTGGCTTTTGTCCCGTCCAATTCCGAGAAATATTCATTTTCTGACTTTCCCGGAACCAAAAACAGTAGAAAATAGGTAGCTGGCACTGTGGCTCTTGTTAATAGGTTAGTCCAAGAAATCATATGAAAAGTACTCCAAAGTTGGAACAAAACACAAGAAACTGGATAAAACTAAGCATGGAACATCAAAAATTATAGATACATTTGCAATGTATCAGGGTGCTGATGGTGATGGTGGTGGTGATGATGATCCCGATGAAGTCCAGCTTGATGGTGGTGTTGATGGCGACGATCTCCCCTCTACGGGAAGGAATTCCCCCGGCAGAAATCTGTCTGCGAGAGAGATCTTTCTCTCTCGGTGTTTTTTGCCCCAGAGAGGCGGCGGAATCTTTCTGTGGTCGCTCCCCGAGTCTTAGAGTTTCGGGAGGATGATATACTCCAGAGGAGAGAGGCAGGAGTGGGCCAGGGCAGCCACACCACCTCCAGGCGCGGCCTAGGCCTGCCCGCGCCATGGGGTGGTGTGGGCCCCCTATGGCCCACCTCCACTCCATGTTCTGGCATCCTTAGTCTTCTGGGAAAATAGGATTTTCCGTATATTTTCCCGAATTTTCTGATCTTCGCGAATTTTTCCTCCAAACATCACCTTTTACATCAGAATCCTGACTGCAGCGATCCATGCTCCAAAAGTCATCAACCATGCAAAAATAGATGAAATAACATAAGTATCACCTCTCAATACGAAATATATCAATGAATAATAGTGAATTAAGACATAGAATAGTGATGCAAAATGGACGTATCAACTCCCCCAAGCTTAGACTTCGCTTGTCCCCAAGCGAAACTAAGCTCAATAAACATGACCTCAGGTTTATGGAGTGAAGAGTCGATAAAAGAATACGGACAAGAAGCATTACATTCATCAAATACATAGATCATAATAGAAGACAACTCACTATTATATAACTCAACTTGCAATGAGTAAAGGAAACACAATAAAGATACATAGAGTAAATCATAATTGGTAATGGAAAACTTAGCTCCTGGTCGAAGAATAGTTGATAATTTGCGGGAGTTCACAAATAGCTGGTTTTTCAATGATAGCTTTCAAAGTAGTAAACATCAAGATAAGAGCAATGTGCAAAACAAGGAACATAAGAAACATGATTGAATAAATCATCATATGAATGAATGAAACACATCAATTCAAAATACTTGTTGAGATAGAAGGGAGTAGGTTTACTGACTCAACTACAAAGTATAAGAAAGGCCCTTCAAAGAGGGAGGCAGGGATTTCAAGTCTCATAAAGAGCTCCCAAAAATTATGATACTTACTAGCTTTCAGCTCTCATTGCCCCTATCATAGGCATCTTTAGGTGGTTAAGGTTAAAGTGACACAACTAAGAGGATATGCTTGACAAGTTATAAGTTGGAATCCCAAGCCCCTTACTTATGAGTACCGATCCTCATGCTACTCAACTTCAGTCACGAGCAAGCTCTTGTCATTGTAAATACATGCGTATCATTGAGAACCGCCAACGGGGTACGCCTTGCACATGACACAGGAGCTATCCCATAATCAAAATGACAAGGCAAGCAGACAGTGAGCATCTCAGCGATCTTTTTATTTGCTATTTGCATAGGTTTTAATTGAGGATGCTTCATAGAATGCTCACTATAGTTATGCTGCAAGTTTCAACCATGATTAGGCATGGCTTAGGCTAGCGGCCAAGGCGTTTCTCTAACACACATATAAACTCCATGATCTTACAAGTTCCACTTTTATTTCACACCGCCGGGATCCATAAGCAAAAGAACATGATATCAACTAGGTACAAGTACCAATGAAGTGTTGAAAGCGGTCCCCATGATACATGGTCCGGCTAACTTCAACTCATAAAGCGCAAGCATATACGCAACAAATAAGGACCCAATGGTTCAAGTTTATTAAATGCAGGAAAGTAAAGTGTGCCATCAAGTTCGTGATAGCTTTAATCACTAATTTTCACATAACAAGTTTAATTTGGGAGGTAGATAAAACAAGAATTTACTTGGAATAGCAATAATGCTACTAGGTAGGTATGGTGGACACAAATGGCATGGGTTTTGGTTTAAAGGAGGTGGATGCACGAAAAGAATTCCCTCTCAGTACAGGTTTTTGGCTAGCAAGGCTGGGTAGCAAGTATAAGAGTTGGAGGAAACAAACAAACATACAAGTGATAAAAACAAACATGCAATCTTCCTTGGAAGCACAAAAGATCTTAACTAGAGAATACTAGACTTATGAGAAATATCAAGAAAGAAAGATGATGAAATTATTTTCCTCTAGAGTACTTCTATCTTTTTCTTTCAACTCTCAAAAATAGTGTTGCTACTGACCGAGCCAGGTTTGCCAAAACCAACTAAATTAACTCAATGATCCCAAAGTGATACCAATACTAACAACAAGATCAATCATATAACCACGAATTGAAAACTAATATAAGCTATGCAAAAGAGTGAATGATAGAACTTCTCATTAATATTCCATAATGCAAACTCACACCAAGGGATACATATCTAACGAGAGAGGGGACACTTCCATAATGCAAACCATCCTACATAATAACTCCTCTATTCATGATATGACTCTACTAATAAGTTAAAAAGATAGAAGATAGTGATATGATACCGCAGCACTCCCCCAAGCTTGGAACAAACCAAGGGGATGCCAAAACTGATGACGAATTACTCCTTCGGTGGTGGTGGTATCCTCTCGATGAGCTCTCTGATAAGTTTCCAAAAGTCCTCAATCTCGAAGGTGAGAGTACGAATCAACTCCGAGTTGTGCTCAATACGGCTCATAATCATTTCAGTTTGTGGATCCCAGCTCTTGTGATTCTTTTTCCATTCTTCCCTCTTGGAGTCTTCTTTTCCTACATGGTTATGGATAAAGGTATGGAAGGGATTCTTGGTGTGTGGAGGAAGTGACCGTGGAGCCAAACTGTGACGAGGAGCTTTCCCCCCAGTTTGCATCCGCACAGTCCTTCTAACCCTGGCAGGTTTCACCACTCCAATGCTTGCAATGGTAGTGCCGGTGTGCTGGCCTTGCTCCTCTTCACCTTCACTCTTGATCTCCTTCTCCTTCACGGGGTCTTGGAGGTCTTCCTCCATGGGCTCCTTCCCTTTATCCTTGGCAGACACCATTGTGCTTCTAAACTTTCAAAGAGTATGTCCTGGCAGAAACAGATCAAAACAAAAACACGACGAAAACATGATATATGGACCTCGGGGGATCCGGGGGGTTATATATTACGATGTTTCATATCAAAAGGAAGATACTGGGAGAAAACGAGTCAGAGGCGGAGTCCGGAGTGGCCACACCACCTGGTGGCGTGGCCAGGGGTGGGCCCGCGCCACAGGGTGGTGTGAGCCACCCTGGCTCCGTTTCCGTCTCTTTTTCGCTTCGTAGCTTTCCTTATTGACTAAAAACTGCAAAAATATAGTTGGATTGTATTTTCGCGGAACTTTTCTTACCAGAACCGTTTCCTATTTGAACACGGACTCTGCAGGTCTCTGAATTTGGTATTTACTGGATCCTTCCGGAGTCACCAGTTGAATCTCATCGATATCTTCATCTTCATACACTTATTACTTGAGTCATAAAACCCTTCTCTTTCTTATTACACCATTATCTCCACTTCCTGGAAATTTCCTTCACACAAAACTTCACACAGTTCTTATTAGCAGCATTAGTATAAGTGAAGTGATAAAACCTTTTGAGTCCAACTTCAACTGAAAACCATCAATACATAAGCTACTGTAGCAACTCCTTCCAAAAACCCAAAAAGAATTCAAAAAGGAAATCGAATAAAGAAGCAAATGCAAGAGTGGCAAAATCTGTCAAAACAGACCAGCAGGTAAAGATCAATTTTTTAGAAACTCTTCTGTTGCTCAAATAAAAAAGTGCAAAACTAACGAAAGATAAATAACAACCTGGGGCAGAAGCACAAAAAGTTATATCTCAATCCAACATACAGAGATCTCTCGCGAATTTTTACGGTGAAGCACAAAAATCTGTTTCGGGACAGCAGCTTCCCCAAATATTACTTCTCTCTGATTAGAGGTTGATCTTGACACAAAAACCAAACAAAATGGATAAGGAGCGGTTATTACCGAAGTAATAACTTCCAAGACTCAAAGAAACAAAAGCAAACTAAAATCAAAAAAAAATTGGGTTGTCTCCCATAAAGCTCTTTCTTTATAGCCATTAAGATGGGCATGATAATTTTGAAGAAGCTCTCATAGGGATATAGATTGAAGTGAAAGAGAGCGTTAAGAAGCAAAAACACACACACATTTAAGTCTAACCCACTTCCTATGCAAGGGAATTTTGTAAACAAACAAGTTGTTGAAACCAAAGGCTACTTGCATAAGAAGGCAAAAGAAGTGCAACATAAAAACTTTCAGCATAAAACGAGGAAACTTGATATTATTGAGATGCATAAGAACACCTTTCCCTCTCTCATAGTAGCTTTCAGTATCATGCATAAACTTGACAATATAGCTATCACAAGGACCATCATAGCAATGATCACTTATTCTAACAGAAAACACGGGAATATTAGCTCTCATAACACTACTTTATGAAACAATATTAGAGGTATCCTTACAAAGGATAGTGTGTCCCTCTTTCTCATACTTAGTAACAAAGTCTTTCACATTTGCTATTATAGGTTCATCAACCATTTGTTTATCTGGTTCAACAGCTTTATTCATACTTTCATCTACCATACTAGCCATCATAGAATGTTTCCTTATCTTAACTGGGAAAGGAATTTTCTCAATGTAAGGTTCAGGTAAAACATGATTAGGAGTATAAACTTCAGTATTTCTTGCAGGAACACTCTTAGTAACATCTTTATAAGGCTCATGATACTTATTCCACTTCTTTTTAGGCACTTCAATGTAGGAAGCAAAGGCCTTAAAATAAGAAGCAATAGCTTGAGAGTCTAGACCATAAGCATTTTTAATATTTTGAAAGTTATCAGTTCCCATAAAAGATTCAATGCATTCATAATCATAATTTATACCTGACTTTCTACCTTTGTCATTCTCTCAAGCTTCAGCATTGTCTTGAATACGGTCCAGAAGATCCCATTTAGCTTCTTCTTCCATACGAGTGAATGATCCAGCACAAGAGGAATCCAATAAATCTTTGTCATGTAGAGGGAGCCTTGCATAAAAGTTGTTGATAATAATATTGTTGGGGAGCTCATGAATGGGACATTTGAGCATTAGTAACTTCAATCTCCCCCAATCTTGGGTTGTACTCTCTCCATCAAGAGGCCAAAAGTTGTATATTTGATTCCGATCTTTATGAATCTCACTAGGAGGATAAAACTTTGAATAAAAGAGAGGCACTATTTCCTCCCATTCCAGAGCTTGACCATTCTTCATCAGCTTATACCATTCCTCAGCTCTACCTTTCAGTGATAATGAGAATAACTTCTTCTTAACTTGATCTGTAGAAATACATGCACACTTGAACAACCCACATAATTCGTGTATAAAGAGTAAATGATCACCGGGATGGATAGTTCCATCCCCAACATAGTAGTTATCCATAACACGATCAATTATTCTTGTTGGTATTTTGAAAACATCTTTCTCAGCAGGTGGTGGCTTATCTACTAACTTAGCAGTGGTAGTAGCATTACCAAATAAGAAACTCAGCGAATTAGCCATAACGAAAATAAAGCAACTAGCAGAAGTAAACAATACTCACAGTAGAAGTTTCCTTTACCAGTTCCACTCTCCAATAGCGCTACACTCCCTGGCAACGGCGCCAGAAAATAGTCTAGATGACCCACAAGTATAGGGGGTGTATCGCAGTATTTTCGATAAGTAAGAGTGTCGAACCCAATGAGGAGTAGAAGGTGCTGGGTAGTGGTATGGATCAGGAATTATCTGCAAATACTTAGCAAACGGATTTTTAGGGGTTTTCGATAAAGCAAGTAAACAAAGTACGAGTAAATAAAAGACGGTAGGAATAAATGCAGCAAGTGGCCCAATCCTTTATGCAGCAAAGGACAAGCCGGTTGTATTTCTTAAGATGACCAAACGTTCTCGAGGACACATGGGAAGACTATCAAGTGCTTTCGCTTCATATAGTCGATTAATCTTCTTTAGCTTGCTAAGTGTTGTGTGGGTGAACCTGTGCTAATGTACCGCCCCATCCAAGACTAATACATACTTGTGATTATACCCCTTGCAAACATCCGTAAGTACAAGAAAGTAATTAAGGTAGAAACCTAACCACATCTTTAAACTCTAAGACCCGTATGTCCCTTGGGCAATGGTTTCCTAACGGGGGTTCAGGTTTCTGTCACTCCGGCAACCCCTACGATTAGTAGCCAAATACACAATGCATTCCCCTAGGCCCTTATAGGTGAAGTGTCATGTAGTCGACGTTCACATGACACCACTAGAAGAAGTACACCACAACTTAAATAACAATCTATTGAATCTTTCTCAACGCAACTCCACTACTAACAACAAGACTTCTCCCATGTCCTCAAGAACAAAACGAACTACTCACAAGACATCATATGGATCATGATCAGAGATGGAATAATGATGTATAACAATCTGAACATAAACAATAATTCAATGGTTCACTCAATAGCATCAACTACAAGGAGTAATCAACACCGGGAAAGTTTCCCCTATGAACTATGCAAGATTCAACCCAATTGTTACAGCAATATGGAGATGGTGATGAGGGTGCTGATGGTGATGATGGCGGTGGTGATGATGATGATGATCCCGATGAAGTCCAGCTTGATGGTGGTGTTGATACCGATGATCTCCCCTCTCCGGGAAGGAATTCCCTCGGCAGAAATCTGTCTGCCAGAGAGATCTTTCAATCTCGGTGTTTTCCGTCCCGCAGAGGCGGCAGAATCTTTCTGTTGTCGCTCTCCCGAGTCTTAGGGTTTCGGGAGGAAGATATATGCCAGAGGGGAGAGGCTGGAGTGGGCTAGGGTGGCCACACCACTCCCTGGCGCGGCCTAGGCCTGCCCGCGCCATGGGGTGGTGGGCCCCCTGTGGCCCACCTCCACTCCATCTTCTGGCATCTTGAGTCTTCTAGAAAAATAGAATTTTTCGTATATTTTCCTGGATTTTCTTATCTTCGCGAATTTTGCCTCCAAACTACACCTTTTCCATCAGAATCTTGATTGTAGCGGTCCATGCTCCAAAAGTCATCAACTATGCAAAAACAGATGAAATAATAGTGAATTAAGACATAGAATAGTGATGCAAAATGGACGTATCAACTCCCCCCAACCTTAGACTTCGCTTGTCCCCAAGCGAAACTGAGCTCAATAAACATGACCTCAAGTTTATGGAGTGAAGAGTCGATAAAAGAATACGGACAAGAAGCATCACATTCATCAAATACATAGATCATAATAGAAGACAACTCACTATTATACAACTCAACTTGCAATGAGTGGAGGAAACACAATAAAGATACATAAAGTGAATCATAATTGGTAATGGCAAACTTAGCTCTTGGTCGAAGAATAGTTGATAATTTGCTGGAGTTCACAAATAGCTGGTTTTTCAACGAAATCTTTCAAGGTAGTAAACATCAAGATAAGAGCAATGTGCAAAACAAGGAACATAAGAAACGTGAATGCATAAATCATCGTATGAATGAATGAAACACATCAACTCAAAATACTTGTCGAGATAGAAGGGAATAGGTTTACTGACTCAACTACAAAGTAAAAGAAAGGGTCCTTCAAAGAGGGAAGCAGGGATTACAAGTCTCATAAAGAGCTCCCAAAAATTATGATACTTACTAGCTTTCAGCTCTCATTGCCCCTATCATAGGCATCTTTAGGTGATTAAGGTTAAAGTGACACAACTAAGAGGATATGCTTGACAAGTTATAAGTTGAAATCTCAAGCCCCTTACTTATGAGTACCGATCCTCATGCTACTCAACTTCAGTCACGAGCAAGCTCTTGTCATTGTAAATACATGCGTATCATTGAGAACCGCCAACGGGGTACCCCTTGCACATGACATAGGAGCTATCCCATGATCAAAATGACAAGGCAAGCAGACAGTCAGCATCTCAGCGATCTTTTTATTTGCTATTTGCATAGGTTTTTATTGAGTATGCTTCATAGAATGCTCACTATAGTTATGCTGCAAGTTTCCACCATGATTAGGCATGGCTTAGGCTAGCGGCCTAGGCATTTCTCTAACACACATATAAACTCCATGATCTTACAAGTTCCACTTTTATTTCACACCGCCGGGATCCATAAGCAAAAGAACATGATATCAACTAGGTACAAAGTACCAAATGAAGTGTTGAAAGCGGTCCCCATGATACATGGTTCGGCTAACTTCACCTCATAAAGCGCAAGCATATACGCAACAAAGAAGGACCCAATGGTTCAAGTTTATTAAATGCAAGAAAGTAAAGTGTGCCATCAAGTTCGTGAGAGCTTTAATCACTAAATTTCACATAACAAGTTTAATTTGGGAGGTAGATAAAACAAGAATTTACTTGGAATAGCAATAATGCTACTAGGTAGGTATGGTGGACACAAATGGCAAAGGTTTTGGTTTAAAGGAAGTGGATGCACGAGAAGAATTTCCTCTCAGTACAGCTTTTTGGCTGGCAAGGCTAGGTAGCAAGTATAAGAGTTGAAGGAAACAAACAAACATACAAATGGTAAATACAAACATGCAATCTTCCTTGGGAGCACAAAAGATCTTAACTAGAGAAAACTAGACTTATGAGCAAATCAAGAAACAAAGATGATGAAATTATTTTCCTCTAGAGTACTTCTATCTTTTTATTTTCAAGTCTCAAAAAGGGTGTTGCTACTGACCGAGCCAGGTTTGCCAAAACCAACTGAATTAACTCAATGATCCCAAAGTGCTACCAATACTAACAACAAGATCAATCATATAACCACGAATTGAAAACTATCATAAGCTATGCAAAAGAGTGAATGATAGAACTTCTCATTAGTACTCCATAATGGAAACTCACACCAAGGGATACAAATATAACAAGAGAGGGGAAACTTCCATAATGCAAACCATACTACACAATAACTCCTCTATTCATGATATGACTCTACTAACAAGGTAAAAAGATAGAAGATAGTGATATGATACCGCGGCAGTCCCCCAAGCTTGGAACAAACCAAGGGGATGCCAAACCTGATGACGAATTACTCCTTAGGTGGTGGTGGTATCTTCTCATCTTCGTCCGTCTTCTAGGGTAAAGGCTTCCCATCAACAAAGGACATCGTGATTTCCAACATCCTGAAACTTGCAGCAGCACTTATGCGTTTAAATCTAGCCACATACTCACAGTTTTGATTTTGAACGTCATAGAACTGTGCTTGCAGTTCGTTGGTTGTTTGGCGGAGTAAAAAGACTTCATCTTTGAGTTCAGAAGTCTCCTTTTGGTGCTCGGCGATGAGTTCAGAACAAATCTTGTGGATGATGTCCATTTCGCGCTCCGCCATCTTCCTGTACCTAAAGACTTCTTGCTCCAATGCTTCCATCCTATCCTCCAGATTTCCTTCACCTTTAGGGCCTTGAACCTCCTTAATCCGGACCTCCCCACCTTCGAGCAACAACTCCTTGGGATGAATCTTCAATTCTCTCATATATGGGTTGATGATATCTTCTAAGGGATCTCCCTTGGATGTTCCAGGGGAAGACATTATGGCTCCAAATCTGATATTACACCTAGCAGAAACAGATCGAAACAAAAACACAACGAAAACACGATACATGTACCTCGGAAGATCCGGGGGGTTATATATTACGAAGTTTCATATCAAAAGGAAGGTACTGGGAGAAAACGGGTCGGAGACGGAGTCCTGGGTGGCCTCACCACCTGGTGGCGCGGCCAGGGGTGGGCCCGCGCCATGGGGTGGTGTGGGCCACCCTGGCTCCGGTTCCGTCCCTTTTTCGCTTCATAGCTTTCCTTATTGACAGAAAACTGCAAAAATATAGTTGGATTGTATTTTCGTGGAACTTTTCTTACCAGAACTATTACCTAGTTGGAAACAGACTCTGCAGGTCTCTGAATTTGGTATTGAGTGGATCCTTCCGGATTCATCACTTGAATATCATCGATATCTTCATCTTCATATACTTATTACTCGACTCATAAAACCTTTCTCTTCCTTGTTACACAATTATCTCCACTTCCTGGAAATTTCTTTCACACAAAACTTCACACAGTTCTTATTAGCAACATTAGTATAAGTGAAGTGATAAAAACTTTTGAGTCCAACTTCGACTGAAAACCATCAAAACAAAAGTTACTGTAGCAACTCCTATCGAAAACCCAAAAAGAATTCAAAAAGGAAATCGAATAAAGAAGCAAATGCAAGATTGGCAAAATCTGTCAAAATAGACCAGCAGGTAAAGATCAATTTTTTCGAAAATCTTCTGTTGTTCAAATAAAAAAGTGCAAAACTAACGAAAGTTAAATAACAACCTGGGGCAAAAGCAAAAACAATTACAGCTCAATCCGATATACAGAGATCTCTCACGAATTTTTACGGTGAAGCACAAAAATCTGTTTCGGGACAGCAACTTCCCCAAATCTTACTTCTCTCTCATTAGAGGTTGATCTTGACACAAAAACCAAACAAAACGGATAAGAAGCGGTTATTACCAAAGTAATAACTTCCAAGACTCAAAGAAACAAAAACAAACTGAAAGCAAAAACAAATTGGGTTGTCTCCCATAAAGCTCTTTCTTTATAGCCATTAAGATGGGCATGATAATTTTGAAGAAACTCTCGTGGGGATATGATTTGAAGTGAAAGAGAGCATTAAGAGGCAAAAACACACGCACATTTAAGTCTAACCCACTTCCTATGCAAGGGAATTTTGTAAACAAATAGGTTATTGGAACCAAAGGCAACTTGCATAAGAAGGCAAAAGAAGTGCAACATAAAAACTTTCAGCATAAAACGAGGAAACTTGATATTATTGATATGCACAAGAACACTTTTCCCTCTCTCATAATAGCTTTCAGTATCATGCATAAACTTAACAATATAGCTATCACAAGTACTATCATAGCAATGATCAATTATTCTAACAGAAAACAGAGGAATACTAGCTCTCATAACACTACTATGCAAAAAAATATTAGAGGTATCCTTACAAAGGATAGTGTGTCCCTCTTTTTCATATTTAGCAACAAAGTCTTTCACATTTTCTACAATAGGTTCATCAATCATTTGTTTATCAGGTTCAGCAGCCCTACTCATACTTTCATTAACCATACTAGCTATCATAGAATGCTCCTTTACCTTAACTGGGAAAGGCATTTTCTCAATATAAGGTTTAGGTAAAACATGACTAGCAGTATAAACTATAGTATTTCTTGCAGGAACACTCTTAGCAATATCTTTATAAGGTTCATGATACTTATTCCACTTCTTTTTAGGCACTTCAATATAAGAAGCAAAAGCCTTAAAATAAGAAGCAATAGCTTGAGAGTCTAGACCATAAGCATTTTTAATATTTTGAAAGTCATCACTTCCCATAAAAGATTCAATGCATTCATAATCATATTTTATACCTGACTTTCTACCTTTGTCGTTCTCCCAAGCTTCAGCATTGTCTTGAATACGGTCCAGAAGGTCCCATTTAACTTCTTCTTCCATGCGAGTGAATGATCCAGCACAAGAAGCATCCAGTAAATCCTTGTCATGTAGAGGGAGCCTTGCATAAAAGTTATTGATAATAATATTGTTGGGGATCTCATGAATGGGACATTTGAGCATTAGTAACTTCAATCTCCCCCAAGCTTGAGCAGTACTCTCTCCATCAAGAGGCCAAAAGTTGTATATTTGATTCCGATCTTTATGAATTTCACTAGGAGGATAAAACTTTGAATAAAAGAGAGGCACTATTTCCTCCCATTCCAGAGCTTGACCATTCTTCAGCAGCTTATGCCATTCCTCAGCTCTTCCTTTCAGTGATAATGAGAATAACTTCTTATTAACTTGATCTGTAGTAATACCTGCACACTTGAACAACCCGCATAATTCGTGTATAAAGAGTAAATGATCACCGGGTTGGACAGTTCCATCCCCAACATAGTACTTATCCATAACACGATCAATAATTCTTGTAGGTATTTTGAAAACATCTTTCTCAGCAGGTGGTGGCTTATCTACTACCTTAGCAGTGGTAGTAGCATTACGAAATAAGAAACTCAGCGAATTATCCATAACAAAAATAAAGCAACTAGCAGAAGTAAACAATACTCACAGTAGAAGTTTCCTTTACTAGTTCCACTCTCCAATAGCGCTTCACTCCCTGGCAACGGCGCCAGAAAATAGTCTTGATGACCCACAAGTATAGGGGGTGTATCGCAGTATTTTCGATAAGTAAGAGTGTCGAACCCAACGAGGAGCAGGTGCTGGCTAGTGGTATGGATTAGGAATTCTCTGCAAATACTTAGCAAACAGATTTTTAGGGGTTTTCGATAAAGCAAGTAAACAAAGTACGAGTAAATAAAAGACAGTAGGAATAAATGCAGCAAGTGGCCCAATCCTTTATGCAGCAAAGGACAAGCCGGTTGTATTTCTATAGATGACCAAACGTTCTCGAAGAGACATGGGAAGACTATCAAGTTCTTTCGCTTCATATAGTCCATTAATCTTCTCTAGCTTGCTAAGTGTTGTGTGGGTGAACCTGTGCTAATGTACCGTCCCATCCAAGACTTAATACATACTTGTGATTAAACCCCTTGCAAACATCCGTAAGTACAAGAAAGTAATTAAGGTAGAAACCTAACCACAACTTTAAACTCTAAGACCCTTATGTCCCTTGTGCAATGGTTTCCTAACAGGGGTTCAGGTTTCTGTCACTCCGGCAACCCCTACGATTAGTAGCCAAATACACAATGCATTCCCCTAGGCCCTTATAGGTGAAGTCTCATGTAGTCGACGTTCACATGACACCACTAGAAGAAGTACACCACAACTTAAATAACAATCTATTGAATCTTTCTCAACGCAACTCCACTACTAACAACAAGACTTCTCCCATGTCCTCAAGAACAAAACGAACTACTCACAAGACGTCATATGGATCATGATCAAAGATGGAATAATGATGTATAACAATCTGAACATAAACAATAATTCAATGGTTCACTCAATAGCATCAACTACAAAGAGTAATCAACACCGGGAAAGTTTCCCCTATGAACTATAGCAAGATTCAAGACAATTGTTACAGCAATATGGAGATGGTGATGACGGTGCTGATGGTGATGATGGTGGTGGTGATGATGATGATCCCGATGAAGTCCAACTTGATGGTGGTGTTGATGGCGACGATCTCCCCTCTCCGGGAAGGAATTCCCCCGGTAGAAATCTGTCTACCGGAGAGATCTTTCTCTCTCGGTGTTTCCGCCCCGTAGAGGCGGCGGAATCTTTCTATGGTCGCTCTCCCGAGTCTTAGGGTTTCGGGAGGAAGATATACGCCAGAAGGGAGGGGCTGGAGTGGGCCAGGGTGGCCACACCACTCCCTGGCGTGGCCTAGGCCTGCCCGCGCCATGGGGTGGTGTGGGCCCCCTATGGCCATCTCCACTCCATCTTCTGGCATCTTGAGTCTTCTGGAAAAATAGAATTTTCCGTATATTTTCCCAGATTTTCTGATCTTCGCGGATTTTGCCTCCAAACAGCACCTTTTCCATCAGAATCCTGACTACAGCGGTCCATGCTCCAAAAGTCATCAACCATGCAAAAAAATAGATGAAATAACATAAGTATCACCTCTCAATACGAAATATATCAATGAATAATAGTGAATTAAGACATAGAATAGTGATGCTAAATGGACGTATCAGTGGCTGATAGGGGTCGTTATATCACTAGGAACCCTTTTGGGATAGGTGTTTCTGAGTGGACTTATTATTAACTCATTTAATTATAAACTTAGTCTAAATTCCTTTTACAATTATAAATGTAGATGGCTCCTTTCGTATTGACAATTGATTGGTTAGAAGGAGAAAAGCTCAGATTAGATGGATCAAACTTCTCCATATGGGTTACACGTCTCCACGTTCTCCTGTCTTACGTGGTCGACTATATACTCGATGGGATGGATTTGGATCAGCCCACTGACCTAGCGACCCCAGAGGAGCGGAAATACCGCTATCTCCGTCGTGAGATGGCCTCCTTCATTTTAGTTACCATGCATTTCAGAATGGTAGACGAGCTATGGCCTTTCGTGGGTGATGTCAACCCTCGTTCGGTGATGCTACAACTTATGACACATTTCATGGAACAAGTACGCATATGGGAGCATGAGCTGATGGGAGACTTCCTCTCCATTAAGATGGAGGAGAACTCATCACTAGACGACCACTTGGAGCGCATGCATAATGTGTACATGAGGCCTACATACTTCCTGGATAGCTGGATGACGGGCTCTTTCGCAAACAATGTTGTGATGCGGTCGCTGCCACCAAGCTACCAAACACAAGTCAGGACTTGCGTAATGAGGGGCGACGCGGAATCAATGGAGTTCCACCGGTTTGTGACACATCTCAGGAATGTGTTGGTTGAACCAGATGTCGCTCAGGTCATCAATGACAAAGGTATATATTTGATATACAGTTTTATAAATGTTATAATCTTGCAAACACATTTGAAGTGTTAAGTATATCTGATACTTGTTCTGTTTTGCTGAAAACAGGTCCTTCTGCATGAGAGGTGCTTGATGGAGAGGAGGTGACGTTGCGTGTTGATGGTGAGCATGATGATGATGGCCAACGACACTCTCCCTCGACATTTATCATTTAGTTTATGTTTAGGATGATTATTGTAATCAAGAGATTGTGAACTTCTTTAGTGTGTCTCACACTTTGCGAGACGGTTATTCATATAAGTTTGTAACAAACAGTTGTTCCACTTTTATGAATGATTTCTATTCATGTTCATATCTTGTTTGATTACATGTGAATTATCCTTGTCCGTTTGAAACTAATTGATAATGCATGAACATTTGTAAAACATTAAAAATGCCTTAAAATACCCAACTTAAATGGTATTTCATTACGGAATGAAAAACCATTATTTAAATTCAAAGTTATAATGATAATATGTGAAAGTCATTCGATTTCTTATCACATATAAATCATGCCTAAGTTCGGCAATATAACTTAAACACCGAGTATTACTTGAATACAAAAGTGTCTACATGAATTGTTAAAAGTTAATACATATTCTATGTATTGTGTTTTAACGAAAATGGTAATTATCATTGTGCGATTGTTTGAACGTGTAAAGTAGTTTACCAAAGGAAACATGAATATGAAACTATTTGATTTGATCAAAATGTTTCATCAATAAAAGGGTATAAATATAAAAGAGAATCTAATTGCTATGATTTGATCAATAGTAATGAAATTCAACTTTATAAGAATGGCATAAAAGTAATTGTGAAATGCAAAGCGTTTTGAAACGTCAAAATGCAAAGCATCACAATGTGATATTGGATATCAAAGTGGGTGAATAGAAGGCACCAAATAAATCGTTGTAGTGTACATGTAGAGACAATTAGAATTTATAGTGAACCATCTGAATTCGTGAAAGTTTTGGGGTTATTCGATATAACCAAATTTTGAATACGGAATCCATAGCTGAAACCAAAAGGAAAGCAAGATTTGTACTGCTTGGATTTTGGTGCATTCTTGAGAAAGCTCACTTCTAGTGATGTTTCTCAATTATGGGGCATATGGAAAATAGTGTAAAACACGATGAGGATTCAAAACCCTGCATCAGAGTGTTGAGAAATGCAACGGACAATGTTCCTGAACGATTCTCTTCGTAGAAGGAAAGAATCAATGATATTGATCATTGTGTCCCCACTGGTGTTTTCACTATATGAAGTAGGATTCAAAATGTAATCCATATCTTGTATGGAAACATTTGTGAATCATTTGTCATGATTCTTGGAATATGACATACCTACGAACTACTAAGGAAATAATGGTAAACTAAAATTATGAGAAATCCTAGAAACAAACTTCCCTTGAGATTAGAAAGCTATTCATTGCTGAATCTCACAAGTAAAAGGGGTTACTTGGATTTTCCCAAATGACTGCAAAGCCATAGTGGAAAAGGGGGTGAATGACAATGAATTTGATTCAAATGTGCTAAATGTCTAGTGGATTTAAAACTAGTAATAGTAGTAGTATCTCATAGTAAATCTCTAAGTTTGATATTTGATCAAAGTTTTTGAAGTTATTCAAAATAGTGAGTGGAGATGCAATTTGCATAAAATTGAGTGGGAGCTATGAAAGTCTTCCTAAAATAATGTGTGGCTGACATATTTTTGAGTGGGAGCTTATAGGAGTAATTCTTAAGTATGTTAAGAATGAAAGCACATATACTTACAAATAATTATTTATAAGATGTAGAAGTTGATAAATAGGTGTATTATGATATTATGTAGTATTCCTTAAGGGATTCTAAAAGGGGTTTCGGAATAGAAGTTAATTAAGGAACTGGTCCTTAATAACTCAAATTAGGAATAGTATTAAGTTGAACATCAATGGTTGAAAGAAAAAAAGGATGATCGTCATCCACTATGTTGAGACATAGGTTCTTCTTAGTAAACTATGATAATAACTTAGCATAATATATGATCCAAATAAGGAACGTTTAAAAGTGATTAAGTTCAAATCACAGAACGTTGGGCTAAGTTTGTCCGTAGTGTCTAATAGAGAACCGTGGACATGTTTTCCAAATCCATAAAGGATGACATATGTTAAAACATAAAGAGTTATGTTATAAGAGAATATGTTGGAAACTCCTGTAAATACCGATTGAAGTCAAGTAGGAAGCGAGGTGAACAAAACATCGAAAGTTGCACAGAGTGCACTAGTGTTTTGATGAATACATTTATAATAATAGATAAGGGTACCATCTAAAGTGTTGTATAATGTTATGGCGGGGCTAGTTCGCTTTTAGCGTAGAATGATGTGTCCCAGGGCACAGTGCCCATGAGAAAGCCCTCGAGGTTGATCTAAAGTCATTGTAGGCTCCTAGAATCAGGCCTCGTTCTGCTGCCATAGCGACGATGCATACACACAGATGCTATCATGTGATGATAAAGTATTAATGTCAATAAAGGTGACATTAGTAAGTTGCAAAGGATTTGGGACTGTAAAGTACAAACCCAAGACTCAACCTCTTCCATGAGCAAGCATATTCAGGGTACCGGATATATGGTGCCAATGATTGAGAACAAATGCAGCTAGTGTATTTGTACTCTAGTGCAAGTGGGAGACTGTTGGAAATATGCCCTAGAGACAAATAGTAGTGAGGACTATTATCATATTTCATATAGTTTATGATTATGTTTTATATCATGCTATAACTGTATTGAGTGGAAACATCAATACACATGTGATATACAGACAACCAGGGGTTCCCAGTGAAACTCTAGGCACTGGTTCATTGGTCAACAGATGATCATGTTTCTTGATCATGTGGCATTTATGCCAGTTGGAAATGAGGTCATCTCATTCTAAGAATGAGATGATGAGCCAATACCCAACCTAAACATCGTGACCTGATCATGTCACGAAGTTCAAGTTACGATGATTAGAAATGGATCCTCGTAGACTATTCCTTAGACCGTGAGGCTATATCAATCACTATCTCCCGAGAGTGATTTGATAGCATCAAGCGCCACTTGGTAATATAGTGGTTATAAAGGTGTGTTCAGGTACTCGGAGGAAACCATTGAGGCAATATATGTCAAGAGCGGGATTTGTCCGTCCATGTGACGGGAAGCTACTCAAGGCCCCACTCGGAGAAGTTATATCCAATAGTTGTGCAGCGTGTGATTTGATCACGGGGATATCTCTTGTCGGAACGAGTCAAGTAGCATTGTTCAGTAACGAGATTGAACACGACATGGTGATGTCCTTGATCAGATCTCGGGCAATGCAAGTATCGAGTGACAAAGGGAATAAGACACGACTGCCCCGGTTCAAACGACGAAAGATCTTCATGGAACGCACAGGGGTCACATGGCCATCCAGGTCCCTCTGTCGATCATTGGTGCGGGAATGTCCCGACCATGTCTGGAGTGTTCCCGAACCGTGGGGTATCACGCTTAAGGGCTTGATGATGCTTAGAGAGTGTTTATAGGATCGGTGGAATCACCGAAGAATAGTAGAGAGAAAACCGGAAGGGTTTTGTTAAGTCCGGAGGATGTCCGGAGTGGAGGTGGAAGGGGTTCCATAGCCACAGAGGTTGAATAATATATGGATGAATGTTAAATGTTGATTTAATCATTTATTCATAATTATTTAATAAAGAAAAAATCAATTTAATGGTCAAAGGCTTAATGGGCCAATTTCCGGAGGGAGAGGGCCCATTAGGGGAAAGGAGAGAGGGAGAAGGGGCCAAGGGGGTGGCCAGCCCAATATATAGTGGGGTATTTGGCCAAGATAAATACACCAATAATCAATAAAGGTCTTCTCACTTTTGGGAGGACCTCCAGTTGATATTTTCTCTCTCCCCCTCTCTCTCTCGTGATCGTGGTATCAAGTCTAGACTGCGCGAGCGAGAGACATCTTTACCACGGAGCGCCGTCGCGCTGCGGGATTCGGATCCGGGAGCTCTACTTCCACAACTGCTGCTGGATCGGGGAAGCGGGAATCATCGTCAGGCACCGGACGTGTGTAACTCCCCGCGAGGTGTCGCACTTGAGGCACTCAAGTCATTGGAGCCAAAGGAGCACAAGGACTTCATCATGACCTTGAGGTCGGCTTCGGCTCATCTACATCAACCACGCTCTCCTGAGCGTTGACAACGCTTTTCGGTCTTCAAGGGTAAGTTTGTGAAAAGCCCCTCCCGTTACTTTATTACTAATAGATAGGTCCTGGCAGCTTCAGGGGTCCAGGGGCGTAGGGTAAAACTTTATTGTTTTCATACGCGGAACCCCTACAAAATCATATGAATATCGTAATCAATCATACCATGATATGTACATATCCAGATATGTCCTATGCTCTAAATGTTATGAGCATATACCAGGGTGACTCAGAGGATGATCATTGGACGATAGTAAGGATATTCTTATGATCTTTGGAAAAACTAAGCATATATTCTATTTGTACAAGTGACAAATAGTTTATTGTTAAGTGTTACATTGACACTAAACAAATAGTGCATTGTAAGATGTTACATTGGTACTAGTTTTGTCACAAGATACAAATTAAGTTTATCTCAATTTAGGCTATGGGTTAAGGTGGCACAATTTGATGGAAGAAAGTTCCATGATAGATTTGGATGAGTTCCAAAATATAAAGTATTATGACAGATACTACAACAAAAGGCTAAGTATAAGACTGCTCTAGTAGCAGCATAGGAAGGCATTTGTGTCAAGAAGTTTGTTAATCAAACCAGGTGTAGTTCCATGCGGGATAATACTATGAAGATTATTGTACGACAATAGTATCAACATGTTTTAAACCCCAAGGAAATAAGGTCTCACCAAATGACCAAATTTATACAATGTCATCTCATTTAAGAACGAGTGATGTGTAGAGACGCAAAGACATGCAAATACACTCAGACCTGAAAGTGTCAGATCTGGAGATTAGGTTTACCACGAGCAATGTGTATGTACAACACCAGCCATAGGTGTTTATATGCGCAAGTTTCAACTAGATTGTTGACTCTAGTGCAAGTGGGAGATTGGAGGGAATATGCCCGAGAGGCAATAATAAAATGGTTATTATCTTATTCCATGTTTATGATAAACATTTATTTCTCATGCTATAATTTTGTTAACCGAAAACGTTAATACATGTGTGTTTAATAAACAAAGAAAAGGTTCCTAGTAATGCCTTACACTAGCTTGTTGATTAACAGATGATCAAGGTTTCCTGATCATGACATTGGATGTTGTTAATAACGAGATCACAACATTGGTAGAATGATGCAATGAACATTCTCCCAAAGTGTACTAATACGATCATGTCTTCAAGTTTATATTGCTATCTCATTCGAATTAACTCTAATCCTTAGACCATGAGATCACGTCAATCACTAACTCTAGAAGAGTACTTTGATTCCATTAAACGCGTCACACCTTAACAGGGTGATCATAAAGATGTCGTCGAGTCTTGGAAATTATTAGTTGAGTCCCGTGGATCAAGAGTGTGATTTTTCTGTCCTGATAACAAAAAGATATACTCAGGACCCTCTCGGTGATATCACATTAACATAGCTTGCAAGCAAGTGATAAGATCACTAAGAATGATATATCACGGGAACGAGAAAAGAGTACTTGTCGGTAACGAGATCGAACTATGTATGGATGATACCAAATGATCGGATCTCGGACAAGTAAAATATCGCAAGACAAAATGAATTGATTACTACGAATAAGGTTCACACGATCACTAGTTTATCGTTGAACTAGTGGGAGTCATTATGGTTCTCCTGGTCACGCTAATTATTATTGATTGGAGAGAGTCTCGATCATGTCCATATAATTCACGAACCGTAGGAAGATACACTTAAGGCTAATCGATGCATTTAAGTGGATAGGGGACATCAGAGAAAATACTAGACAATGCAGAAATTGTTATGATAAAATGTGCCAGAATAGTTCCAGTGTATTGTATTATTACAAGGGATTGAATTGTTGATGTGTTCATTAAATTAAGTGCTCATTAAATGAGTGGAATTAAATCAAGAGAATTAAAAGTGTTTTTAATGGAAAGGCCCTTGATTTTAAGTGGAGAATAAATAGAAGAAAACATCTCTTCATGTTTTGAGTGGAGTGTCCACTAGCCATCATGAGGGGAGAGGTGGGGGCACCACCATGGGCGTCGGCCACACCCCTTGGTGTGCCTCCTCTCTCCCATAAAAGGAAGGGTGGAGCACCTCACCTCTCACTCATTACTTCCTCCTCTCATATTCCCTTTGGTTGTATCTTCCTCCCGTTACTAGCCTTGTCCATTGCCACGAGTACGATGCTTAGGCGAAGCTCTACTCAAGATCTTCTTCACCACCACCACTACCATGTCGTAGTGCTGCCAGAGTCCTGATGATCCGCTACTTCCGCTGTCCAACCTGGAGCAAGGGACGGAGGTCGTCGGCACACCGAACGTGTGACCGATTACGGAGGTGCTGCCCTTTGTGGCGCTTATAGTCATCACATCCTTGAGGATGATCGTGTATATTCTACACCAGCAATGTTTGTTTGCGGGAACGTTATCCCGCTTACGGTCTTCGAGGGTGAGTCCTTCTGAAACCGTTACAAATATCGCCTAGATTCGATCTTGGCAGTTGCAGCCGTAGGAATTTTTTCTATGCAACGAACCTATCTTACAAGTTTAAAATTTTCCATAAATGAGTGGCAAATTGCTAATGTTTCTTACACCTTTAATGGTGTAGTGCTACTATATTTTCATTGGTCTTGCCTTTGTAAAATTATAGAAGTACTATCATTGTTCTAGTAATGAATCGGTATAAAATTTACTAGTTTTTCTTATATATGCTCTGCTTCGAAACTTATAATGAGCTAAACGAGCTACTCACGAGTTTATCGAGTCGAGCCGAGTTTCACATTTCAACTTGTTATATCAACGAGCTGAGCTAACTCGTTAGTTGAACGAGCTTTAGCGAGTCAAAGCCGAGCCAGCTTGCTCAAATTTCACCCGTATTCATAGGCAAGCCAAATATTAAAAAAATTGGCCAGACGAATCTTTGGCAGGGCAACCATAGGCATAAAACGAACATAACCAACACCTTTTTCTCAAGGTTGTGTGGCAGGAGGTTGTAGCCTTCATTAGGTCATCTTTGTAATATAGCTCATTTTCTTGGTTGCACTGAACCCCACCCCATTATCCCTCTGTGTGTATCCTTGTTTCGTTTTGTTGAACCATTTTCACTGATAATTGTTAGCCATTGTGTTTTTTACCTTTTAAAATATCTTTTCTGTTGGATTTCTCCATTTTATTTTCATAATCATTACAAATATCCTCATAAGTGTGAGTGTTGAGTTTGCTTTTGGCTCCACTTTTCAAGCGAGTTTTTTTTGGATTAGTTGTTCTTGGCCATACTATCTACAAGGTAAAGATAATGACATTGGAATGAATCCCGTAGGGTTTAGGGTTTAGTGTTTAGGGTCTGAGGATTACACCTCGAGGAAGATGCCATGCACAACTTTATTTTCTAGCGAAATCTTCATACACTCGCATGTAAATTCCAACGAAACTTGTCGGACCCCTGCGTCAAATGGGCCATCCAGATGCTGTAGCAACTCATTCCAAGATGCTAGCCTAGGACCCACGAAATGTCTTCCGAACGTCACGTCTGGTGGAAAACTTTCCAACACCTTAGCGAGCAGATCATCTTTGTGACAGATAATATCGTACAGAGATGGATAATGTTCTGTGAGTGTGCCATTACCTAGCCATTTGTCCTCTAGAATCTTTTTTCCGAGCCATCTAACGAACCATATGGGAAGAAGAATTTTTTTCATCGCCATTAGGCCATCCTAAAAGTACATTGATAGAATAAGAAAGAGTTTGAAACCTCGATGATTTGCTTGTTTCTTTTAAACTTTATTTTGTAACTACTAAATATAACTCATGTATCTTACTATGTACTATTTACTACGATAAATACTGTAAAAAAAATTGTTGACATTGTTTGAGCCGCCTAAGTACAATATCATTGGCAACAAGTCTTCTCTAAAGTAGAAAGTGTAGATTACATTGAGATGTATGTACTTTTCTTGCATATGTTAATCATCCGTAACATCACATTTTTTTCAAATAGATGTGAATTTTGTTCTTAATAACATTTTTTTTGAGAAACACACTATAATCGTAGCACTCACAACACGTACATGCACCCATCCCTATGAACACGCACACATACCCTACCCCTATGAGCACCTCCGAGAGACTGAGCCGGCAGATCGGATCTTTAGATTAACGAAATCAGCACGGACGTCTCGCTGTCGACGGGAACGTCGTCTCTCACTGGGAGAAAATTCCGTCTTTTACGTAATACACAGTGTCAAATATGGGATTTGAACTCTGGTGGACTGGGGTACAACCACCATTCTAGCCACCCAACTATAGGTTGGTTTGTTGTTAATGACGAACTTAATGAACTAGCCATATATTCTCCATTGAACGGCTAGAAAGTCAGTGTATGGAAATCCGACCCTCTCTAATAACCTTAAGAGCAACTCCAACAGCCGCGCTAAAATCCGACGCTGTAAAAATAACCGTCGATATAGCGCGCACGGCTATTTTCTCCCCTCCAACAGTCGCACAATAATCCAACGCGCTAAAAAAATCGGCACGCATCAAATTGCCCACGCGCACGCACCAAATTTTTGCCCTGCCACCAGCGTGCGCTATCACTCTCTCGCGCGCGTGAACGATAACGGTCGCTGAAACTTCCCCCGCGCGTATGCTGTCTCCATTCCCCTTCCGCGATTCCGCCGACGCCGCCACTTCGATTCGCCGCCGCCGCCGCGCCTCTCCGCACCTCCTTGGAGCTTGCCGCGGCGGGAATCGACTCGAGTGGTTGGCTCCGCGCGTCCTTTCGCGCCGCCAAGCGATCGCCGCCGCCATGCCTCCCCGCACCTCAGCAACCGCGGCGCCGCGCTTCCCTCGGCCTCCATGTCCTCCTCAAGCCGGGAAGTTATTTGGCACACGCTTTTTTGCCACCACAAGTTACGTTTCGCCGCTGCCGCGCCTCCAAATTTTATTTCACTTTCGGTAGATGAAGTGAGCGTATATTCATGCTTGTAGAGAATCTCGTATGATTCATCCGACAAGAAACTAGTGCTCGAGGAAGAGGAGAACATATCGATGCTAGTAGCTTGGCGCGAGACGGAAGAACCGAAGCGGGGTGGCTCGGTTTTTGGTAGGCGCAAGTTGTGGAGGGAAAGATTTGAAAGGCATGAGAGGTTGATGAGGATGTATTTCAACGACAATGCCACCTTTTCGGAGGAATATTTTCGTCGGCGTTTTAGGATAAGCACCGGTTTGTTCAAGCGCATTTGCGAAGAGGTGACCTAGTTTGATCGGTTCTTCGAGCGAAGAAAGAATGCTGCTGGAGAGCTTGGACATAACACCTACCAGAAGGTGACCGCCGCCTTGCGTATGATGACATATGGTATTCCGGTGGACCTTGTTGATGACCATTTGGCAATGAGTGAGAGTCAAGCCATTGAGTGTGTCAAGCGCTTTGCCGTCGCAATTGTGCGAGTGTTTGACACCGTCTACTTGAGAGCTCCCAATGCCGAATACATGGCTAGGATTTGGGAGGAGAACAAGGCTCGGTGGTTCCCTGAAATGTTTAGCTCTATTGACTGTATGCATTGGAGTTGGAAGAATTGTCTTGCGGTATGGCATGGACAATTCAAAGGTCACAAGAAGGATTGCACTACCATCCTTGAAGCTGTGACAGATTATGAGATTTGGATTTGGCATGCTTTTTTTGGAATGCCCGGGTCCTGCAATGACATCAATGTTGTTCAACGATCTCCTCTTATGTCAAAGATTGCATTGCGTGAAGGTCCACAAGTGGAGTTTGAAGCAAATGGCCGCAGATACAACTATGGCTATTATCTTGCAGGTGGCATATACCCAATGTGGCAAACTTCTGTGAAGCCGGTTCACAAACCCAAAAGTAAGAAAGAAAAGGATTTCCACGCCACACAAACGGTGGCTAGGACCAATGTGAAGAGAACCTTTTGAATTTTGCAAGCCTAATTTGCTATTGTAAGAGGACTAGTTAGATTTTGGGATCAAGAATGTCTTTGGTACATCATGACCGCTTATGTGATCATGCATAACATGATCGTAGAGGATGATCGTGGCAAAGATGTAGATCGCAGCCACCACTATAACTTGATGGGGATTCCCGTGCAAGTGCATATAGGAGAGAGCATAGGGTGACGCGTTTCATTGCCTCATATCATGCCATTCGCGACAACGAGATCCATGATAATCTTTAAAAAGATCTCATCGAGGAATGGTGGAAATAGTTTGGAGCATAACGTTGAGCCCTCCTTTTATTTGTTGTTTATTGTATTGTTAAAAAAACAATTTGTCGTAGTGTTGATAAAAAACTTATTGTATTTATTGATGAACAATTCCTATATTTGTTATACTATTTATGTACCATTTGGTTGTGTTATAATAATAACTAGACAATTTTTTGTTGAATTTATTTAAGTTTGTTTGATCTTCTCTATCATATAGTTTATTGTGAAACCTGTTTGCACTGGCGCCCGCGTTCTATATTTTCACGCATCCGCCAGGAACTTTTTTTCTCTATTTTTGCACACCGAATTTAGCGTGTCAACCGAAAAAGAAGTACCGCACGCACGCTGAAATTAGATCGCGCGTTGTATAGTAATTTTACACCAGCATGTTTTAGCGCGGTTGGAGTTAGCTCTGACCCACCAAACCGACTCGAGTCCTACGGACGAGAGTCCAAGCTCTTCCATAAACCCGATCGATTTCCCCCAGCCCCACGGATTTTTCCAACCCAGAGCGCGCGAACTTGCCACCGCGCTCACCGGAAATGGCGCCTCTCCTCGCACTCGTCCTGTGCCTCCTCCTCCTCTCCGCTCTCCCTTGCTCCGCAGATGCCTCGCCTTCCCGGTCCTCGTCCCCATCGGTGGCCCCGACCCCGCTCGTCCCGGCGCTCTTCGTCATCGGCGACTCCACGGCCGACGTCGGAACCAACAACTACCTCGGCACGCTCGCCCGTGCTGACCGCGAGCCGTACGGACGGGACTTCGACACCCACCGCCCCACGGGACGCTTCTCCAACGGCCGCATCCCCGTCGACTACCTCGGTAGGTTGCTCGCGTGACGCTTCTTCTGGTTTCTTCTGGGGATGCAGATGGTTGGTTCTCGAGTCGTTTATTGAATATTTCGTCGTATGGTGTGGGTTCCTTGATTCTGCGAGCCCTTGCTCTTGGGATCTTAAATCTCGTGGGTTTAGGTCTTCGTGGTTCACCCTGATTGATGAATTTAGTTTTCCGATGCTCCAAATTCGCCTCCCTTTTCTTAGTCCTAACCCCTTTTGATTATGATTTGCTACAGCGGAGAAGCTGGGGCTTCCCTTCGTTCCTCCATACCTTGAGCAGAGCATGCGAATGGATGCCGGCAGTGTTGGCCTCAGCAACATTGATGGAATGATCCAAGGCGTCAACTATGCGTCCGCGGCAGCCGGCATTCTCTCCAGCAGTGGTTCTGAGCTGGTCTGTCCTCCGACGTCTCCCAGTATCATACAATAATGTCGTGGTGCTGCTGAGGGATCTGTTTAGGGGAATTCTAGTATCAGTTTATGGCTTGGTCACTTCGGTATGATGCTAATTTGGTTGCGCTTGTAGGGGATGCACGTGTCGCTCACCCAGCAGGTGCAGCAGGTTGAGGACACATATGAGCAGCTGGCACTGGCTCTTGGGGAGGCAGCGACAGTGGACCTGTTCAAGAGATCGGTGTTCTTTGTGTCGATCGGGAGCAACGACTTCATCCACTACTACCTGCGCAATGTGTCTGGTGTCCAGATGCATTACCTCCCATGGGAGTTCAATCAGCTTCTTGTTAATGCAGTGAGGCAGGAAATCAAGGTGCGGTTCTTGCTCCTCGGTTTATTATACGATTGCTCACATTCTGTTTGATTATTGCTGTGATGTGTATTGTCTCTTAATGCTGTCGAATTGGGGTTTGACTTGCTGGAATTTCACCATGCATAGTTATGGGATAGGGACCTCTGTACCTATGAGTTACATTATGGAGAAAATGTACTGACTTATTTGGACAGACTAGAATTTTGTTGTCTAGGGAAGTTAACACATGAAAGCGGTTTAAATGAATGAACATTGCTGTATCCTGTTGATTTGCAGTTATGGAACAATAGTTCCTCCACTTTTGGTTCTTACTCTCAAATTTGTGGGTGTTGCTTGGACAAGTGCAAAGTGTTTCAGACTGATGATATTTACAGCACTTTGATAGAATATGTAGTCTTTAGGGGAAAAAATCTGGGATGGGACAGTCCCATGGACCTCCACACCCTCTTATATATATATAGCTGAACTTAGGTACATCTTAACTAGTACACTATAGAATACTCTAGAATTAGGTAGGACACTAACTTAGACTACAACATACTGGAATGTTCCAGGCACTCCTAGGACAACACTAATATACTAACACTCCCTGGAATATTCTAGGCTCTCCTAGGACAGTCTCCAACACTCCCCCTCAAGATGGGTGATAGATATCTATCATTCCCATCTTGTTACAAGCTGAACTACACTCTTTATTTCCTAATCCTTTAGTTAAACAGTCTGCAACTTGCTCGCTAGAGGTTACATGATTTATCTTAATTATACCATCATCCAATTTCTCCTTTATGAAGAAGCGATCAATCTCCACATGCTTGGTTCTATCATGTTGAACGGGGTTGTTTGTGATGTTGATCGCCGACTTGTTGTCACACCACAAATTTAAAGGGCCTTTCCTCAATACTTTCAGTTCTGAAAGAACATTCCTCACCCATAACATCTCACTCAAACCTTGCGACATAGCTTTATATTCAGCTTCAGCTGTTGACTTTGAAACCACCTGCTGCTTCTTACTTCGCCATGACACCAAATTGCCCCCCACAAACACACAATAACCAGAAGTTGATCTCCTATCATCCAAGCAACTTGCCCAGTCAGCATCACAATACCCATCCACATTTAGATGACCATTCCTTTTGAACCATAGTCCCTTTCCTGGACTACCCTTCAAGTACCGGAGGATTTGATTGACCGCATCCAAGTGTCCGCTCCTAGGATCATGTATGTATCTACTTACTACACTCACTGCATATGAAATATCAGGTCTTGTG
The DNA here is from genome assembly GCA_910589775.1 of Avena eriantha. NCBI lineage: Eukaryota > Viridiplantae > Streptophyta > Magnoliopsida > Poales > Poaceae > Avena > Avena eriantha. Next base: position 140,194,391 of record OU342745.1, read on the forward strand.
TGACATAGATAGATGAGTCTTCCAACAAGCTTCTGGTACTTCTCCTTATCCACTGGATCACCAGATTCGGCACATAATTTGTGGTTTTGGTCGATAGGTATTGATGCAACCCGACACCCAAGCATGCCTGTGTCACTAAGCAAGTCCAAAACATACTTCCGCTGGGAGAGCACAATCCCTTCGGGAGATCTAGCAATTTCTATGCCAAGAAAGTACTTGAGTTGACCAAGATCCTTTACCTCAAATTCCTTGCGTAGGTTGTCTTTCAGCCGTGATATCTCCATCGCATCATCTCCCGTGATTATGATATCATCAACATATACAACAAGGATTGTAATCTGGCTATTTGAGTGCCGATAGAACATCGTATGATCCCCATTACACTGCTTATATCCCATACCACATATCACTTGTCTAAATCTATCAAACCATGCCCGTGGAGATTGCTTGAGGCCGTATAGAGATTTTCTCAACCTGCATACCTTTCCTGATGTTCTAGGAGTGGAGAAACCAGGTGGGATCTCCATGTATACCTCCTCCTGTAAATCTCCATGTAAGAATGCATTCTTGACATCCAACTGATGCAAAGGCCACCCAAAGTTAGTTGCACAAGAGATTAGGATCCTCACTGTGTTCATCTTTGCCACCGGCGCAAATGTCTCATCATAGTCAATCCCATATGTTTGACTATATCCTCTGGCAACTAGTCTTGCCTTGTACCTTTCAATTTTCCCTTCTGGATTTTGTTTCACAGTGTAAATCCATTTACACCCAACAGCTCTCTTTCCTACTGGAAGATGTACAAGTTCCCAAGTTTTATTCTTTTCGAGAGCATTTAACTCCTCTATCATGGCCTCGCGCCACTTCGGGTCTTGCTTTGCTACTTTCCAGTCTCTTGGGATCACCACGGGTTGCAATGATGCAATGAAGGCCAAGTAGTTTGTTGATAGAGATGTATATGATACATAATTAGCTATGTCATGCTCATCTTGGTACCAATTTGGAGGTTTTCTAGCTCCAACTCGGATTCCTTTTCTTAAGGCAATGGGCAAGTCCATTGAATCTCTCGTATTAGATGGACCTGCCCCCTCAGTCAATTCAACAATTTCAACACTTGTTGGAGCATGTTGCTCCCCCGGCACCTGTGTGTCACCTGCTGTAGGAGCTACGCCCTCAGTCGATTCAACAATTCCACCACTTGTTGGAGCATGTTGCTCCCCCTGCACCTGTGTGTCACCTGCTGTAGGAGCTTGTTGCTGCTGCTCATGTTGTGGTTTTCTCCGTGTATACACTTTTAAGTTTTCTTCCTCATTTGGCTTTCTCCATCTATCTTCACTTGCAGGAGATGGAATTGAACCAACAACAACTCTCAATTGTTCATCTTCCTTTGTCCTCAACAGTTCAGTCTCCCCCTCTCGACTAGCATCAATTGTGCTAGGAGAGTCAAAGTCAAACAACGAGCTGAGGTCCGTCTTCTCTCCGTAGAACGGCTCAGACTCTCTAAATGTCATATCCATGCTAACAAATGTTATCCGCTCACTAGGGCTCCAACACTTGTAGCCCTTTTGTCCAGATGGGTATCCAATGAAGATGCACTTCAGAGCACGTGGGTCCAATTTTCCTACCGAAGGTCTATGGTCTCTGACAAAGCATGTACACCCAAACACCTTTGGTGGAACAATGAACTCATTTTTACCAAAGATCATTTCATATGGGGTCTTCATCCCAAGAATTCTTGATGGCATTCGGTTGATGAGATAAGTAGCAGTCATAACTGCTTCACTCCATAAGAATTTTGGCACATTCATAGTAAACATAAGCGATCGAGCTACCTCTAGTAGATGTTGATTCTTCCTCTCAGCTACTCCATTCTGTGGAGAAGTATCAGGGCATGAAGTTTGATGAAGTATTCCTTTTTCTGAAAGAAAGTTGCCAAATTCATGGTTCATATACTCTGTCCCATTATCAGTCCTGATAATTTGAATACCAATGTTGAAACGATTTTGGATATATGCATAGAAGTCCCTAAAACAACTAAGCACCTCACTTTTTTGTTTCATGAGATATATCCAAGTCATCCGCGAGTAACAGTCAATGAAGGTGACAAAGTACTTCATTCCACTAATAGAGACCATAGGAGAAGTCCGGACATCAGAGTGAATCAACGCGAAAGGCGATGTGCTTCGGAGTCCACGACTCACATATGATGTCCTTGTGTGTTTTCCATATTCACAAGCATCACACACAAGTTTTTCTTTATCCACCTTCTTCATTTCCTCGGGAAATATCTTACTCATAGTATCAAAGGACATATGGCCCATTCGACAATGTAAGAGTATCACCTTTGCTTCATCGCCACCAGCAACAATTGTCAAAGCGGTGCATAATGCATCATCTGTTTCATGTCTATCCAAGTACCATAGTCCCTTATGCCTGATGCCAACCCCAAGTCTCCTTCCAGTTGTCCTCTCCTCAATTATACACTTGTATCGGTCAACAATAATTCGACAATCAATGTCGTCAACCAAGGCACTCATAGACACCAAACTCACTGGAAATGATGGAGCATACAAGACCGAAGACAATGTAATTGACGGAGTGCATTTCACCGTGCCGACTCCTTTGACGGGCTGATAAGTTCCATCAGCTGTTTGGATGGTCTCTTTATGCATGGGTGGATTTGGCGCATATGATGCGAACTCACTCCTCCTTCCCGTGACATGTGCAGATGCTCCCGAATCTAGTATCCAATTTGAACAAGTTCCGTTTAATGTAGGAGCTTGATTTGACATACCTTCTTCCGCTTGTGCGAGATTTACACAATTTCGTAGGGCTGTTGTTTTTTCACCTTGTTTTGGAACTTCCGCAATCTTCTTCGACTCTTTCAATTCTTCTATCTCCTTCATCAATTGAGTCATTTTTTGAAGTAGCTTCTCGATTCTTTGATTTTCCGCCATTGATCAGTGTTGTTGAGACTGAATCCACAACGCTGTTCAGCTGTTCTACAAGTCCAGCCTGCACACACTCTTCTCCGTAGCTATAGCACAACCCAAACCGCTCCTCCGCTGCAGTACATCCCACTCCTAGCTGCACTGTCTGACCACTTCTCCTGGCTGCACTACACACACACCGCTGTCCGCCACCACAGAAACCTCAAAGTGGAGCAGCACAACGTCCGGTCCCTGTTGCTTTTGCTAAGAGACACGAGCTCACGAAGCTCTCTCTTCTGTCCTCTCCTAGCACACACCGCAAACAACAATCACCTCTGCTTTGAGCAGCTGCAACTCTCTTGCTTCTCCTTCCCTACGAGTCAACCTGGCCAACACTTTTCCACTTGAGCTAGCTACCCCTGTCTGCACTCACACCTGAACGCCTGGAGCTCCTCCACAAGCCGCTGTTTCACCACCGGCCACCACCAGGACCAAGCGCCCCCTTCCTCAGCTTATGCCATAGCAGAGCAGCCCTGCTTCATCACCATTGCCACTTCTCAGGAGAACCTGGCTCTGATACCATGTAGTCTTTAGGGGAAAAAATCTGGGATGGGACAGTCCCATGGACCTCCACACCCTCTTATATATATATAGCTGAACTTAGGTACATCTTAACTAGTACACTATAGAATACTCTAGAATTAGGTAGGACACTAACTTAGACTACAACATACTGGAATGTTCCAGGCACTCCTAGGACAACACTAATATACTAACACTCCCTGGAATATTCTAGGCTCTCCTAGGACAGTCTCCAACAGAATATGTAATTCAAATGATTGGACTGATTATCCCAAGTCTGCATTCTGCAATGAGTTATAATGGTGTTCAGTTTCTTATTGTCTTAATCCAAAAGATGTGTTTGAGTAACTGAAATGTGCACGCTGCACTTATTTTTTAACTTGTTTGTTGTGCCTTCATTTTGGAAGTTTAAGTCAAGGCTGTGGTACATCTTGGATCTCTATCTCTCTGCATGCTGCTCGGTTTGTGTGTCCTGGATAACTTGATTCTCTGTGCCTAATTTTTCTCGTTATCTAATTTTAAGCAGAACATGCGATGCATGGTGATTGAAGTCGCACATACCTGTAGTTTGCGGTATTGTCCAACACTTGAATGTAGAAATTTTCATTGTGCTCATTACATAATCCCATGTATATGCTGGTGTAAATTGGAATAGTTTGCTTCGGTTTCTTTCTTCTTTGTGATACCTTAGCAAATTATTTGCATTTTTCCATTTATTACTGTTTAGTTCTATATATGTTTCTTGTCAGATTACTCAAGTTTGCATATGTCTAAAAGATAGCTGTGTACTTGTGTATCTTCTTCCCCCTTGTGATAATTATTATTTTTACAGAATTTGTACAATATCAACGTTCGCAAGATCGTGCTGATGGGCCTCCCTCCTGTTGGCTGCGCACCTCACTTCCTTTCGGACTACGGCAGCCAAAATGGGGAATGCATCGACTACATCAACAACGTTGTGATCGAGTTCAACTATGGCCTGAGATACATGTCCAGCGAGTTCATCCGCCAGTACCCAGATTCCATGATCAGTTACTGTGATACATTCGAGGGGTCAGTGGACATTCTAGAGAACCGTGACCACTACGGTGAGCCAATGCACCATCAGTTGTGTATTTAAATTGTGTGCTATTCTTGAAAAGGGCTTCACGTTTTGATGGAATTGCAACGTGCAGGGTTTCTGACCACCACTGATGCTTGCTGTGGGCTGGGCAAGTATGGTGGCCTATTCATATGTGTTCTTCCACAGATGGCGTGCAGCGATGCGTCAAGCCATGTCTGGTGGGATGAATTCCACCCGACAGATGCTGTGAATCGGATCCTGGCGGAAAATGTGTGGTCTGGTGAGCACGCCAAGATGTGCTATCCAGTGGACTTACAGGAGATGGTAAAACTGAAGAATTAGAACCAACCTGAATCTTCTTTGCAGTTACTTCTGCGAGTCGGCACAGTGAAATGTATATCTTGAGAGCCACGAAGTTCAGTAGCTCAGGTTAAATGCAAGTATGTTCGCCTGTAAATGACTGAAGAATCTATATGGACAACGATTGACCTGATGTGTTCCATTTCTAAGTGCATATTCTGCTATCTTAGTTTCCGCTACAAAATAGTGTTCGCATAATCTACAAAGTTGTACAGTGAAGGCGAGAGACATGAGAGAAGCTTAGTAGGTTCAGATGCCTGTGCTGATATAAACAGAGCAACATAAGCGAGACAAGAGAGCATCACTGCTACAACTCCTCATCGCCGGTTCCGGAGTAGAGAACAAAGCTTGGGAATGACATGGTTATGTCCCTGCATGTTCAGATGTCAGTCAAGAGTCATCTCAAGTTTGTTTTCAAAGGCTGCAAATGTAGTGGTACTTACTTTAGATACGGGAGAGTCATGTTCTTCAGCAAGGCCGGGTTCTTACTCGCGAACTCTTTCCATTCATCGGGATCTATCCTCCCATCGCTGTTCAGGTCTGCCTGCTGGAATGTCTGTCAGAATACGAGTTAGCATGCCTAGTGTTAATGCTTCTTTCGCCGCAATATTTCATCTAGATGTGGTGTACCTGATCCACAATTTGTTCTACAGCCTCATCAGAGAGAAGCAGCTCTGATTCGTTGAGGATTGCAAGCACCATTTCCTTCAACTGCATGAGTTATCAGTTTCAGTAAGTACTCTCAATGTCAAAATATGAAGGTGGGTGTTCAGTTGACGGAATTTGTATGAAGAATAATTCAGTCAATAAAAGATTCAGACCTCTTCACGTTCAATGCTGCCGGTGCCTCGCAGGTCGTATAGTCTGAATGCAACTACAGGAAGGGATTCCTTGAGATGTCAATAAGAGAAGCAGTATATGAAGTTTCAGGAGAGAAAAAAAAAGGGCCAGCTCCTTACATGCAATCTTTTCTGCTATAGGTGTATCCGGGTGAAAAATGTGGAGGGACCGAACGAACTCCTCAAATTCGATCACACCATTGCGCTTCAGGTCAAACAGATCAAATATCTGCACTAGTCAAATGTACTGCGTCACACACATGAACGGATGTGTCATCTGCTACAAGATACTTTTGCTTAAATTTAGAACAATCTTGGTGAACTGACCCGATCGGCAAAAAGATTCTTCCTGTTGCTGTTTCTGAAGAGAGCAAGTTGGAACTCCTCCTGTTCAAGGAAGAGAAATGTCAGTTTGGAATTTAAAATGATTAGAGTTTTCAGAAGCACGAATTAAAAGCATAGAAAAAGGAAGCGATATACCTTGTGAATAAGCCCATCCTTAATTATGGAATAGCTAATCTTCTTAAACAACTCATATAGGGCCTCCACTTCATTCAGAGAAACTGCATGCAGGAAGTAATCAGCAATTTGACGACAGGGAAAACCTAACATATAGATTCATTCTTAGTACTGAATAATTCTCCGTAGGTTCTTCTTACAGGTGGTCTCCCTGGCCAGAATAGCAGCATCCTCATGCCGCGGAGCTCGTTTGAACTGCTTTGATGATGCACAGCCCATACAGACCAACTCAAAAGACTAATAAACCCAACCTTCTTTCTACAGAAAGCGATGAAAAAGCCACCTAAAACTAAGGAAGGTCAAAAACATTGATATCAACACAAAACCAATAAACTGAAATTTTTACCATTAAAAGGAATCCAGCAAAAGACAAAACAGAACAGCCAAAGAAACGGAGTCAGAAACAAGGAAACCAAGGCGCCAAGCTCACCTTGGAAACGACGCAAGATGCCTGCTTCGATCCACTGCCAGATACTATCAAGAGATGGCTGAAGAGAAAAGAGGGAGAGTAGTGTCTTCCAAGCCTGGCGCCAAGCTTTTTGGCAGATGAAATGGAAGGAGCTAGAAGAAGGAGCAAGAGACCATATATTTATGCGCGTGCCAACAAGAATCGACGTCACAGTGCGGCACAAAATATTGTAGTAGTACCGACAACAGACAGGGCTAGGCAAGAGTTGACTTGCAGGATTTCCTTCTTGCGTGCAACAAGATCCCCACATGTATGCATTGTCTTCTTTTGTCACTATACAACAAAGAAATGACGTTGATGTGATTATAACAAACATAGCTCGGCACTGATTAACAATTGTATCTTTAGCTAGGCTGGTTAGCTGGATGCAAAACATATACTCCCTCTGTCACTAATTCGATGCCGCAAACTTATCTAAATTCGTATGTATGTATATATTAAAACTACGCAAATCTCTGATAAGTATTTCGGGACAGAAGGAGTAGTATAGTATTCTCTTCGCGCTGAAATAACTGACTTCACTTTGGCTAGATACGCATGTATGTGAACGTATTTTAAAATTTAGATACGAGTGTATCTAAACAAAGTGAAGTCCGTTAGTTCGCAACCGAGGAGAGTATTATCCAAGATGTGCAGAACTACGAAGAGTTGTACTATTCGATACAAATTTGTCAACGTCACGTATCTATCAAACACGTGTTGAGCGACTCGACCTGTTTGGTTTTGGGCGGTAAGAGGAAGAGAAAATAAATGTGCATCTGCAGACGGGTGTATTTCCTACAAGTTTGTTTTTTCTTACAAAGATCATATATTAATTTCGTACAACATCGTATTGCTCTAACGGTCTTACAGATACACACGTTCTAAAAGAAAAGAATTACAATAAAAGAAGAGTCCCGCTACAGTGATATGTTTCTTGTAGCACTAGAAAACACCACCAGAAGTCTAGCTCCTCCAAAAACGACGCCTCCAAAAAGAAAACAGTGTACAAACGTCGTCATCGTCCGATCATAGATCTTATGTTTTCTCCCCGGAGAAGTTCTCGATCACAAAACAATGCTTTCAACAAGACCATTGCTAGACAATCAATTAAGATCAGACCTTGGATTTTCACCCTCAAAGGTAAGATCTTGAACTTCTCATGTGTTGTCGTCCCCACTTACGATGCCGCTGCTCCAAGTCACGAATCACCAAGCCAATTCTCATCGCCACAAAGACCCAAATTACCATTGCTATTTCTCATATCTCGGCCTCCATCACATTCTCTAACGGCTAACTTCAACCTACTTTTAGGTGGTGAGGTCATTATTCCCCTTCACGGTTATTTTATCTTATTTTTCCGAAGAGGCCAACGGATATATTAGAAAAACCAACCTTTACAGGTATGCCCTTATATAAAAAGAAATTACACTGAGTGAAAATCAACGTCGTCTTCCTCCTATCGCTGTTCATAGTTAGAAGATCCTGGCGACGATGATCCGAAATAGATAGGCCTACGGAGAAGAAAGTGACGAAGAGGGTTGGACGACCACCCCTTATCCAGCCAGACATATCCAGTGAGACCTGATATCACTAACTATGCGATGAAACCGAAGTTGGCCAAATCTTATCGATCAATTAAGAAACCAACAAACCAAGACGCGTAGGCTACCTGTAGAACAGGAAGACATAACTACAAGTATACAGATGCACACCTCCTCACATGTGGGATCTAATACAAATATTAAAACAATTTAATTTCATGTCGAACCAATATTGTTGTCAAAGACACAAGTGAAAGGACCGGTATGAGGGACTAGAAGAGGGGTTGAATAGGAGCTCATCAAATTTTAGTCCTTTTTTCAAATTAAGATTTGACACAAAGGTAAATTATCTAGATATGCAACTAAGTGAATTTTCCGTTATGACAAGCAAGCAAACAAGTACGATACACAATTATATGAGACTAAATGATAGAAATAACCGCAATGGAGACACGGAGATATATTCCTAAAGTTCCTTCCGTGTTAAAGGAAATACATCTTCATTCGAGAGGTGTGGAGCTACAAAGGACACCGTGTCCACAAAGGCTCACCTTATTCTCTCATGTGCGCACAACAAAGGAAGGCACTCGATACACTATGCGATGGCCTTGAAGGCGATGACCAAAACCTTTACAAACTTGTTAGAGCACTCTCCACAACTCAATTGGAGTCTCCAACCCCGGCACTAAAGCTTCACAACACCAAGAACGAGTTTTAGGGCTAACCTCTTCCTTCTAGGGTTTCAAGAACCCAAGAGTAACAAATTCCTCAAAGAAAAGTGGGTGAAATCAAATCCCTTCGGTGAGAGTGTAGATCTAGGTCTCCTTTCTTGATAGGGTATCCAGTTCTAGTGGCTAGGAAGGAAGATCTCGCAAGATTGAGATCAACAACGATCGAGGAGAGGGAGTGGACGTCGTAACTTATTTAACAAGAAGAAGGCTACCTTTTATAGGGGACCTAAGAAACTAGTAGTTGCGGGTCACTTACCATGGAGCCTCCGGCCTAGAGATACTAGAATCTCTGGCCAGAAAAGTCGAAGTCTTTGGTTGAGGCAGAGTAACCGAGTCAAGACTCTGAGATGGCACCAAGATATTGCACCTCCTAGTTCAGGCAGGCTAGAGTCCATGGCTAGAGTCTTCATGGTTGACCCCCAGAGTCTCCGGTCTAGGAACCCAGAAGTCCCTGGGTAGACCCCCAGAGTCTCCGGTCTAGGAACCTAGAAGTCTCTGGGCAGAAACCCCACAACAACAGATTCTGAGGGTACTTCTCCAGTGTGTATGTGTTTTGATTTCCCACCTACCTTCCAAGGAGAAACCCCTCTTGATAATACGAGTTTCATATGACTCGAACAACGAGTAAAAGCTACAGAAACCTTCTCGATCTTTTCAATTTTAAGGTGTCGGTCACCGTCTTGTGCTTTCCATCAAATGTACCTATGACATTAGCACATGGTTAAACTAACTATGTTGTAAACAAACACCCCAACCATACTTAGGGGCAAATGCCCTTTCAAACTCCCAAATTTGGGGTTTGATGAAAACACAAAAGATTCACAAGTTTAAGCATTGCAAAAAAGTTTACAAAATATAGATGGAATCCCCCTAGATGTGTGCACATTTGTATTTGAATTTGAATACAAGTGGACAACAAATAGGATCAACACTTCCCCTATATTTTATAAACCAATCAGATGTGTAAGAAAGGATAATATAAACAACAAGTCATAAAATTGCACAAAGGTAAGGACATGGTAAATAAAAAATAAAGACTAGCACAAAATAGGAATATAAGCAAGCTAGTCCCTACCACAAACATCAATAGGTAGCGGGCATCACATGTCTTACCAACCACACCAACAAAGTTCAGTATATAACCACACATAGATCAATACAAACAAGATAAAGGGCACAAGCTTAAAATAGGAAAATGGAAATGAGAATCTTGTTCCCAACCCATGAAAATCCCCAGAAATAGCCTAACAGAACTCTTATCCCCCTTTGGCACCAAGATGCTAGAAAAGGGAAAAGAGCGATGTTACATGACCCATGGAGATCTTGGGGTCCTCTTCTTTACTACGAGATCTCATTGTATGTCGCATCATCATCATCTTGAGCAGCCAAACCCTTGCCATGGGGGGAGAGGGTGTGGAAGATATGTCCACAAAAACTATCGAAGTCATGAGTGTTTGGCCACATAGAGATAAAAAAAAATCTACATAGAGCTCCCAAGAACTAGCTAAGGATATAGGCCACGGAATTACCATTAGACTCACAGGTGTGGAACTTGACGAAGCGCATGGGGCAGTTGATAACCCCCAAGAGAAGGGAATCACTGTAGTACCTCTCAATGTGAAAGTAGGGTATCAATCCGTAGGAGCAAGAAAGAAAAGCTATTTATTCTCTCCAACTAAAGTGTCACAAGTTTTAGTTATTTATGCACAAAACAAGTTTAAAGGAATAATGAGGTTGATTTAATATAAGGAAGTAAAGTGCAATAAAATAGTAATGTAAAAGTATCCCAATCCCCTTCAATGTAAGAGGACAATACAAGGGTTTTCTCTTATAGGAACAATGGACCTAGGTTCATGGGTTCACTCAATCCTCTCTCCTATCTATGGTGGTGATCATGTTATAGATAATAAACTTACACACTATTTTCATATTTTAATGGTAACTTTATGATGGCTACATGTCCTAAAACACATAGTTGAAAGAAGTACCCATATGTGTTGCTGTGTCACCCTCGTAAGGCCAGTGTGTGGTTATTGTCACTCCACCACAACATACTTCTACCTTTTTGCCCCTAGATAATGAATGTTTGGCTGCATTGATGTCACTCAACACATATGTCTTCTATCACTCAGCCACCCATTTCCTACATACATCATACTCCTTAATGGTGAACACTCCAAGCACTAGTTCAATGATTTATTTGTTGTGCGCATTACCACATCTCTCCCATCTACCTACACTTGGTGTTGTCAAGCACCTCATGTCAAAGGTAAACAATGTATCTTCAGAGTATGAAAATTCATAAAATCCCAACACAATGGCAGATGCATACAAAGTATCATATCATACCATAATATCCACCATAGGAGTTACATAGGTAGATCCATAATCATGCAAGGCAAACAATATAAACTTCAATAATGATCATACATAGAGAGATTGGATCAAGTTTCCACCACAAAGCCATAGTCCAGGGGTGGACTATTCCCCTATCATGGTGGAGAGCGATGAGGAGGCATTGGTGAAGGAGGAGAGGCCACCAGATGCAATTCCGGTAGTGGTCCCCCTCCAATCTTCTTCTAGCGGTGGCCTACAGACTCCTTGTTTCGTGGTTTTTGATCTTCACCTCCGTCTGTTCTGAGATTGCATCGGGGGCCCTTTTTTATAGTAGGTTTTAGGTCAAGACGAAGAGGATGGTAGTGGAATCGACGACATCTAGGCAACAAGGCCTAAACGAGGTGTGCCCGCACACCCTGGGTAGGATCCCACGCGAATGGGCCTCATTACCATTACATTAAGGCACTGGTGACCTCCTTTGGACTGCTAGATGCTCCTCGAATTTTTTGAAGTGTTCTCCCTGACCTTTCCCTTTTTGGAGTCCCATAGCTCCTCAAATGTCAAAACTACTAATTGGGGTGTTATTCCGCCAGACAGAGTCACAATCAGAGGAGAGGGGATTTTTTTAGAATATCTGAAAATCAACATAAAACATGGATATAACATCATATAAGTTTAAAATATGTGGTAACATGTATCAATAAACTACAATATTCATGCATGCATTTTACATGCATCAACATCCCAAGCTTAACCTTTGCTCCTCCACAAGCATCAAGGTGATAAAACTAATCATAGACTTTGGAGTTTGTTTATATTATGGTTATGGTTAAAGTGAAAACAAATATGGTTCATATGCTTGACCCATCACAAGTTTAATGTCTTATGCCTATTGGCCATTGGCACCAAGTCCACATGTTTACTCAACTTGGGCACCAAAGACTTTTGTCATTATAAGCATATAGTTCCAAACTAGGGTGGAAACCGAGGAACCCCTTGCCCCTTTGTACAAGGAGTCCCTTTGTGAGGGGCTACCCATACTCAGATGACAAGACAATCAGACAAATGAACCCCTTGGTTTTTATTTTTATGTACCATTTGCATAGATTTTTATTTAAAATGTGTCATTGGTGCCCATGCTGTAAATTTCCACCATGATGCATAGAATGGCTTAGGTTGGCGGCTCAGGCATCCCTTTGACACATATGTAAACTCCAGAAATCTTCAGGATGCATCGGAGGCACCATAACCAAAATAATACATGATATCGTCAAAAAATAGTGCAATGACAAAAGTGTGACCCGTGTTAGCATGGTTCTGCTAATGCACAACTCATAAAGTTTCAAACACATAACATACATAATTATGTCCACAATGGGTTAATTTTAATTATTCTGCTTTATTTCAAGCAGTTGTGCACTAGTGGTTTCACCCCAGATCTTACTTTCTCATGAGCTTTAAACTACCCAAAACAGATGATTTTGAAATATTCAAAGATGTGAACATATAATATACTTGGAATAGAAAGTGCTAAATAGGTAGGTAATGACAACACTAATGGAATAATAAGGTTTAAGGGATTTAGACACAAGTCTTTGCTTGTTTGGAAATTTGGATTGGCTGATAGGAAGGTTGACATCTACAAGCAGTGGCGAATCTAGGATGAAAATACTGGGTGGGCTTAAAATAATTGATCATAGAGTCGAAATGAGACAGGGTACTAAACATACATCAAAATTAAACTACATCTCCCTGCCAAAAAAAATGGTCAGCGAACAAAAACAGGCATAGAATGTTCCATTGTAAAATAAAAGGTATAGGTTGTTCCAGAAATTCACTTCAGAAATGATAACTAATCAGTTAGTTCTGGGAGGACAACTATGAATTCCAGTAGGCACTAATGGCCGTTGTGCAGCTGTACTGTCTCCATGTCTCTATGCCACTTCAATGGTGTACGAATCAACCACCTCTAATTTTTTTCGGAGCAAAATGAGAAATTAGAAGCTACTTTCTGATCCTCGTATGTTCACTTGTGGGCCTTAAAACATTGGCAACAACAATTGAAGGCCCAAGCTGAGCGGGGGTTACGCAAGACCCTTGTTCCCACGATCGATGGTCTCGTTTCCAGCTACTGCGGCTGCTGCTCCAAAATCTATGGCTTCAATCGCTCAGAATCCATTTAATCTTGATTTATTGGAGGCTAGGCTCGAGCCTGACGAAGCATAGCCGGTAAATTCGCCCCTGTCTACAAGCATGAAAAAGTTTCTTAGTACTACCCACTCTTTATTAGACAAAGTAACATAAATATAATCATCCATATATGTAAAATAAAAGGTAGTACTACATAAGTCACTTCCAAATTATCATTCATTAAAGCATATGAAACATACAACAACATGCATGGCTTGTATCTCGGCTTTTACTTTCCCCTTTCCCTTATATTTGATAGCATCGAACTTAATCTTTATTTTTATTCTAGTAGCTCTTTCATAGTTATTTAACATAAATTCAAGTGGTGGTCTCATTATTTAGAAGATAAACATACAAAATAAAACATAAAACTAGATAAAGACAAAGTTTAGAGATTTGCAAACCGTGAGTGTAATAGGTCCAATGGGGTGCCTTGGGCATCCCCAAGCTTATGGTTTTCACCATTCTTGGATAACTCATGGTGTGATGTTCCTGCATTCCCTATGAAAAAACTTCAACATAAAACTTTTCTCCCCATCTATTTTTTGAGAGGTGGCATTAGTGGAATAAAGATATATTGCAAACTACTATAGAACTCCCAATTATTTTGGTTTGAGATGTCGAGAGAGTATATTAAGTTTCCAACTTTAATTTAAGATCAAAATATTCATAATAAATCATATTGAGACTCAAAACGATGACTTAAACAACAAAAGACATAATTTGTCTAGAAAATAGTAGCTGTAGAACATAATGTTTTGCATACTTAAATATGCCAGGAATTGTTTCTGATTTTTGTGCATATATAGGATGAAAAATTGCAACTTCATTTTAAATATGAGCTCAATCGGAGTTACATAACTCCATAGAGAATTTTTCTCGTAAACAACATCATGTAGGAAAGTGCAACTCCCAATAGTTCTATCAACTTAATATCATCCAAATGAGTAAAACTTGGTACTTCCTCTGATCCAAATTAATTGAATTGGATTTGTCTAGACTCGGATGTATCTAGGACTAAAACATGTCTAGATACTTATGAATCTTGACAAATTTGATTCAATTAATTTGGATTGGAGGAAGTACTTTATTAAAACCTATAGAAGGTAAACTAAAATAAAACTCTCTCTCTAAATAAAGTGTGCCAAAAGAAAATCTAAAATAGAAACAACTGGGTTGCCTCCCAAAAAGCGTTTTCTTTATAGCCATATAGTTAGGCTTTCATACCTTTGTCTTTAGGAGGGGCATGTTGTGTGAGTAATGCTTCTTGATTCTACCCTTCTCATTATTAGACAGAAAACATAATAACAAAATATGAGTATCCCATGGGGTGATCAATCCAAACAAGATACACAACACTTTAAAGGATAATAGAACACACAATAAAGCATGAATCAAGCAACAATGATCCTAAATTTCTTTCTATGCATTGGCATTTTATATATGAATGAACTACAACAAACAAGATTATACCAATGAATATTATCAGTAGGTACTTGCAACTTAGAAAATAAAGAGGGTACTTGTAACTTAGAATTATACTAAAGGGGTTCATAGCAGAAAACAATATCTTTTCTAACTAGCGCAATGCTGATGCCAAGATCTATCTATGAGTTAATGCGGTAACAGGAGATCTTCGGTAACATACCCGACTGAAAGCGTTTAATGTTTCACGGGAAATGTAACATCCCTGCATTTAGGACTAAACGAAGGATAGATTTAGTATTTTGTGCATCTCATGCATTTATCTGAAAATCTAGGTAAATTTTTTGCAAACTAAAAATTTAGGGGGATCAGAGTTCTATCACTTTGATGGGTTAAGGTTTAGGTCATCTGAAGTGAGTGATGAATTTTGAAATGGCCTCTATTGATTTATTGATTTATGAGGGAGAGATTTGAATTATAAATAATTATAAACAAGATATAAGTTGAAAGGAATAAGTGAATGAAATGAAGGAATTGAATACAAAAAATAAAATAGTATTCTTTGTTGTAATCCATATACAAAGTGGATTAAGAAATTATTTACAATAATACAAATACAAGTATTATAAATAGAAATATAAGGATAAGATTAAATCTATTACTTAAGTCAAATATTACATTGTTCCTTTATAATAAAGGAATAAAAAGATTGATTACAATAATAATACAAAGGAAATATTTATTAAAAATATACATATGGTGTTACATTGTTCTTTTACAATAAAAGGAAATTCCATACATTGAGGTAATTCAAACAAATACAAATAAGTAGAAATCTTTATTATTTTCTTATCAAATATTCAAAGATATAAGGAATACAAATAAATAAGAAGTTAGTATACGAAAGAATAATTACAAGTAAGAAAAAATAATTCTTTAATAAATCATATATATTACATTATTCTTATAATGGAATAAAATTAAATTATAGAATAATAAAATAAAACCTATACTACTTTCCTAACTAAGACTTTTAGCTTCATATTCTTCTCTGTAAGAAATTGTACCTAAAGGCAAACAAAGAAAAAAAGAGTTAATTGTTAGTGTATTTCTCTTAGATTTTAATCACTGAGAAAATGTAAAAGCAAAGGGGAAAATTTCACCAAGAATGCAACATCTATTCTTAAACACATCTTGTCTCAGACCAACATCATTGAAAGTGGACTAAAGGGGGAAGTTTCACAAGGGAAGTAGAAGTGAAAGAGGTAACCGAGATATTTCCACTTGAACTGATCTGAAAAAGTGCAAGCAGCTCACACATACATGCATGTATGAGGTATTGTTGACACCAGGGAGCTAGGAGGAGTAGATATAAGGGACAACCACACCAGAAGAATTTCCTCTGCTGAACACACCTCACCACACCATCAAGAACATCTAGAACACCATTTCTTGTTAGTTAGATTTCCACCAGATCAACCAATAATAACCCAAAGAAAACCATCAAGCATTAAGCCAACATGGTCACCTAAGGAGGGGGTGGATCAGGTGTTGGGAAAGGCCAATCCAGGAGCTGGGAATAGGAAGAAAGATCACTCACACAAAGCATCAAGGTCAATCAAAGCTAAGCAAAGGATCACTGTTAAGGACAACATAGCGACCACAACCACATCAATGTCAACAGCAGGTTGGGTGTTTCCAAATAGACCATACCTTGCATTTTTTCTTATCATGTATAAGGTCATGATTGTTGGATTGGATAAAATCCCCAGAGTTACACCCAAATGGGGTGCAAGCTCATCACAAGATAGTTTAAAGCCACTAATCATATTTGTTCTTTATCTATGAACTACTAGATCTTAGTCTTTGCATCTTCGATCTAGTCCAGTAAAAAGTCAAGGAAACAATAGGTTATAGTGGAGATTACTGTTGGGAATATGCCCTAGAGGCAATCATGAATGATGATATTCCTGTGTATTCATAAGGTTATGATCCATGTATGAACTGTTGATATGTATCATCGAATATGTGATTTGATTGTGGAACTACATATTCATGTTGTTCATACTAATTGTCCTTGGTCATTGAGGTTGTGCCAGACACACAACTTAGACCAGTGTGAAAGTCGGCAGATGACTAAGTTCCACTTGTCATGGGCATGGAGATGCTATTCCGACTTACACGGATTCGGCTAAAGAGTTTAGCGAGTCGGACTGACCCATATTGAGATGCAACGAACAAGTCATCATTTGCATGTCTCAATCAATGTAATCCTTAGACTTGAGGTTATTGCACAATCCGAGTTGAGGATCTCCGACTTAGGTTCTGTCAAACGCTGTTCCGTCACTGGGCAGTTATAAAGGCGGAGTTCGGGTCGTCTGAGAATCAAGCTACGTGATGTGAATAACCAAGACGGGATTTTGCCCCTCCATCTGGAGAGATATTCTCTGGGCCCTCTCGAAAGATATGATTCGGAAAGCATGGCCATGCGCGTCTCGGATTAAGTGTTAACCGAGGCAACCGACTAAGAGTTAGTCGGATGAATCACTTATCTCGGATCGAGAAAGAAATTCAGACTATTTAAGGGATGACGATCATTCGCCTATAGTCCGACAAGGTATATCGTGAGGCAAAAGGGACTCAGACGAAAGTCGCATTGAAAGGTATGTCGCCATGACTTATTGGTACTTGGGAGTTGGCACATTCTGCTAGGAGCCGCTACCAACTGATCGATCACGAGTCAGACTCGGAATCGTGTCCGGGTTACCATGAGCCTGTCGGGTCACACACTTAAGAGCAGGAGCAAGTTTGGGTTAGACCCAAACATGAAACCTATTTGGGTTGGACCCAAATAGAGACATGGACTTAGTCAGCAAGTGAGACTTGCAGTGGCTAATATAGGCCTTTTTAGTGAATGGGCCACAAGTGAGTGGAGCCCACTTTCACTTCCTATATAAGCTGGGGTCCAGGTGCTTAGAGCACAAGGGTTAGGTCACTCCATGTGTTGGAAACCCTAGCGCCAGTCCGTCCTGTCGCCGCCGTACCGGACCTAGCAGTCCATCGCTGGCACTCCTCCTCGTACGTGTGGATACCGGCGGAGGTGTTGTATGTTCAGCACTTCGACGATCGTGAAGAAAGTACAGATCCCGGATCGTGGAACCGGAACAGATCGCGAGGACTGCACTGCATCAAGTGACGTGCTTCATCAATTCCGCAACTGCACGTCTAGTGGTAATCCTCGTGGCCTTCTACCTGAGCTGGATCTTGGGATCACCGCGTAGGGAAAAGTTTTATTTATCTCTACGTGGCCCAATAGTGGTATCAGAGCGTTAGCTTCTGGTTTTAGGCTCGAGATCACGCATATGTGATATGCGGTTGGCATTAGATTGGATCTAATTGTAGTTTTGGTGGTCGATCTATGAGATAGATCGGTTTTGTACAAAGTCGATTGGATCAACTGTACCCGAGGGAATGGATGATCTGGTTTCCGTGATCTAACTGCTAAGGTCGTGGAACGACATACCCCTACCGGTCGGTTTCCATCATTGGGGTAGACTGTGACACGTAAACCCGGATGCGGTGATCGAAGATCAAAGGGTTTGATCGAATCGGAGTCCGGATCGGATTTGGTTAAATTTTTTTATCCGATGATGAAATCCATGTCCGGAATGCAGATGAGATCTGTGTTTTTGGAAAAATCGTCGGGCGCTGCCCGCACCCGTGAGGGACCGCCGGCTTCGCCCTGTCGTAGCGCCTTAGATGTCGTTGTGAGTTTCACAACGCCGGTAGATATCGTATCTATGCATAACTTGTTTTTGCAGGATGATGTTGTGAATGGTATGGCTTATGTGCATGTGATGTGTGTAATCCATACGTGATCTGCGTATCACAGATTTTGTCAGCCGTCTGGAGCCTAGGTGCTGTCATCTTATTGTATAACGGCCTGCGTGTCGGATTCTCTGTGTAATTTGGATTACTAGCTAGTGTAGCTGTTTGAAGAATCCGGATGGCATGCAAGTCGGTGTACAAGACGGCTACATGGTGTAAGACGGCCCGTGACAAGAGTTGACACGAGTCGGATTACATGCTTTATGGAGATGGAGATCGCCATGAAGAGAGCCATACCATTTCACATTATAATTGCTTTTATTTTGTGTTATTGTTATGTCTCTATTTTACCTCTATTAGATAGTTGGCAGAATATAATCCCTCAAAGAAGGTCTAGTCGGTTTCCCCGCCAGTGCTGCACCATCACAAGTCGGACATTTTTGGTAGTGGGCTCATAAAATTGAGGTGCTATCAATTCTTTCCGACTAGGTGGGTTCGAGTCGGACTCTTACAGCGGAAGCACTTGGTAATCTAGACAGGTCTATCACAACGATTGTGGGACTTGGGAAAAAGTTGGATGGGAGCCGGGGCATGTGATGCCACCCATCCAACAGGACTCATATGAGATACGATTGACAAGGAGTTGTCTACCTAGATCACTTGACGGCTAGCTGTGATGCTAAAGCTCACTAGTCGACTTGCTTATTTAGGGTCCTGAATCACTAAGTAACCATCGGAGGGGTGTTGGTTCTAGTGGGAGCATAAATATTAAAGTGTTTAATATGCTTGCTCTCTATGGATACATGTCTTAAGTGTTTTGCATATTTTCTGTTGTAGATCAATGGCACCTAGCAGTCTTCCTCAGATTTCCGGTTTTGCTTTGAGAACCATCTTAGAGAAAGATAAGCTGAATTGAACTAATTTCACCAACTGGTATCGTAATCTAAGTATTGTTCTCAAACAAGAAAAAAGGGATCGTGTCCTAGACAACCCACTTCCAGCTGAGCCGGATGAGAATACGACTGTTGCAGCCACCAATGCCTACCGTCGGATTTGTGATGAATCCACGGAGATTAGCTGTCTTATGCTTGCTCACATGGAACCGGACTTGCAGCAACAGTTCGAGAATGTTGAGGCCTACGATATGATCGAAAGCCTCAAAAGTATGTTCCAGGCTCAGGCAAAGACTGAGAGGTATCAAGTCTCTCAGGCTTTGTTGAGCTGCAAGCTTAAGGATGGCGATCCACTGAGTTCGCATGTGATCAAGATGGTTGGTTACGTGTAGTCTCTGGAAAGGCTTGGCTACCCCATTAGCGAAGAGTTCGCTACGGACATAATTCTGAACTCTCTTCCTAGTGCGTATGGCTAGTTCATATCGAACTACCACATGCATGGTATGGATAAGAAGTTCACTGAATTACATGGGATGCTCAAGCAGGATGAGGCGGATCTCAAGAAAGGTGCCAGTCAAGTGTTGATGGTACAAAACAATGCTAAGTTCAAGAAGAGTTCTTGGACTAAGAAGAAGAAGGCAAAGTCAGGAGGTAAGGCGGAGGACCCAGTCCAAAGCGCTTCCTTAGGGACTAAGCCATCTCCTACAGCCGGATCCACTTGCTTCTACTGCAAGTCGGATGGCCATTGGAAGAGGAATTGCAGCAAGTACTTGGCTGATAAAGCCAAGAGCGGAGGTGTGACTTCCGGCTCAGGTATGCTTGTTTGCAATGTTATAGACATTTATCTTGCTGATGCACCTGGTAGTTCTTGGGTATATGATACCGGATCAGTCATTCACATCTGCAACTCGTTGTAGGGACTGGTAAGAACTAGGAGCGTGGCAAGAGGCGAGCTTGACATTAGAGTCGGAACAAAGCGAGAGTTGCTGCGTTGGAAGTCGGCACAATGCAACTTCATTTACCTTCTTGATTCATAATGGAGCTAAATAATTGTTATTATGTTCCAGTGCTTAGTAGAAACATCATTTCTGCCTCATGTTTGATGAGACAGGGCTATGAGTCGAATATTAAGAATAATGGTTGTTCTTTATATTTGAATGATATGTTTCATGGCTTTGCGCCCGTCCGGGACGGGTTATTTATTTTGAATCTTGAGGGTGAATCTGTCTATAACATAAATGTGAAAAGGTTGAAACCAAATGATCTGAATATGACTTACTTTTGGCATTGTCGGCTTGGTCATATAAGTTGGAAACGCATGAAGAATCTCCATGATGATGGACTCCTAACTTCGTTCGACTTGGAGTCGTTCGAGACATGCGAGTCCTGCCTTCTTGGCAAGATGACCAAGAAACCTTTTCCAAAGAGTTGTGAAAGGGCGTCCGACTTATTGGGACTAGTACATAGTGATGTATGTGGACCAATGAGCACGACAGCTAGAGGTGGTTATGAGTACTTCATTACCTTCACTGATGATTTGAGTAGGTATGGATATATCTACTTGATGAAACATAAGTCGGAAGCCTTTGAAAAGTTCAAGGAATTCTAGAATGAGGTACAAAATCAACTTGGCAAGAAAATAAAGTTTCTTCGGTCGGACTGAGGACGCGAGTACATGAGCCATGAGTTTGATGACCATCTAAAGAGTTGTGGAATAGTTCCCCAGCTCACTCCTCCAGGAATGCCGCAGAGAAACGGTGTGTCGGAAAGGAGGAATCGGACCTTGTTGGACATGGTACGATCAATGATGAGTCGGACAGATATGCCTTTATCATTTTGGGGTTATTGTCTAGAAACTGCAGCGTTCACACTAAACAGAGTACCATCAAAGTCGATAGAGAAGACACCACATGAGATGTGGACTGGCAAGAAGCCGAGTTTGTCTTTTCTTAAGATTTGGGGTTGTGAAGCTTTTGTCAAGCCACTTCAGTCGGGCAAGCTTACAGCTAAGTCGGATAAGTGTATTTTCTGAGGGAAACCTTGGGTTACTACTTCTATAACCGAGAAGAGGGCAAAGTGTTTATTGCTCGAAACGGTATCTTCCTTGAGAAAGAGTTTCTCAGTCAGGGAGTCAGTGGGAGTACGGTGCATCTCGAAGAAATTCGAGAGATACTGGCTAGCAGCGAGTCCGAAAATTCCTTAGAGGTTGAGCCGGACGTGGTACCTGAGCCGGAAACTGCACCGACACTGCGAAGATCGGCCAGATTGCGAAGTGTTCGTGATGTATTGTTATTAGACAGTGATGAGCCGGCAACTTATTCGGAAGCGATGGTGGGTTCTGATTCCGAGTCATGGCTTGGAGCCATGAGATCCGAGTTAAAGTCCATGGATGAAAATCAAGTTTGGAACTTGGTTGATTTGCCAAACAGTGCAAGACCCGTCGAGTGCATATGGGTCTTTAAGAAGAAAACTGATATGGATGGAAATGTTTCTGTCTATAAAGCACAGCTTGTCGCGAAGGGGTTCCGACAAGTTCAAGGAGTTGACTACGATGAGACTTTCTCTCCTGTGGCGATGCTTAAATCAGTTCGGATCATGTTAGCTATAGCAGCCTATTGCGACTATGAGATATGGCAGATGGATGTCAAGACGGCTTTCCTTAATGGAAATTTAACCGAGGATGTGTATATGATACAGCCCGAGGGTTTTGTCGATCCGGCTAATGCTGACAAGGTATGCAAGCTTCGGAAATCCATTTATGGGCTGAAGCAAGCATCTCGGAGTTGGAACATTTGCTTTGATGAGGTAGTCAAATCGTTTGGCTTCATCAAGAGCAATCATGATTCTTGTTTATACAAGAAGTTTAGTGGGAGCAAAGTAAACTTTCTGATCTTGTATGTGGATGACATATTATTGATTGGAAATGATGTCCAAATGTTGCAAGAGACCAAGGAATCATTGGAAAAGAGTTTTTCAATGAAAGACTTGGGTGAGGCGACTTACATACTAGGAATCCGGATCTATAGAGATAGATCAAAGTGGCTCATTGGATTGAGTCAGAGTACATATTTGGACAAAGTGTTGAAGAAGTTCAACATGGAATCGTCTAAGAAGGGGTTCTTACCGATGTCCCATGGCGTAAAACTTGGCAAGACTCAGTGTCCTTCGACAACTGATGAGCGAAGTCGGATGAGTGCGATTCCATATGCTTCTGCAATTGGATCCATCATGTATGCTATGATTTGTACTAGGCCGGATGTTTCCTATGCTCTAAGTGTTGTGAGCAGATACCAAGCTGACCCTGGAGAGATCCACTGGGCAGCGGCTAAAAATATCCTCAAGTACTTGAGAAGGACTAAGGATATGTTCCTGGTTTATGGAGGTGAGGATGAACTCAGTGTAAAGGGTTACACGAATGCGAGTTATCTCACTGACTCGGATGATTCTTGTTCGCAATCCAGATATGTGTTTGTGATAAACGGAGGGGCTATGAGATGGAAAAGTTCCAAGCAAGAAACGGTGTCTGCGTCTACGACAGAGGCTGAGTATATTGCTGCCTCGGAGGCGGCAAAGGAAGCCGTTTGGATGAGGAATTTCCTCATGGATCTTGGTGTGGTTCAGGGCTCGTCCAATCCGTTAGACGTGTATTGTGACAACAATGGTGCTATTGTACAAGCCAAGGAACCTAGACAACACCAGAAGAACAAACATATACTCATGCGGTACCACCTTATTCGCTAGTTCGTGGATCAAGGTGATATCAAGTTATGCAAGTTACACACGGATGCAAACATTGCGGATCCATTGACAAAGCCACTTCCACAGCCGAAGCATGAGGCGCACCTGAGAGCAATGGGCATCAGATGCCTGGACATGTGATGTCGGAAGATTGACTCTAGTGCAAGTGGGAGACTGTTGGGAATATGCCCTAGAGGCAATCATGAATGATGATATTCCTGTGTATTCATAAGGTTATGGTCCATGTATGAACTGCTGATATGTATCATCGAATATGTGATTTGATTGTGGAACTACATATTCATGTTGTTCATACTAATTGTCCTTGGTCATTGAGGTTGTGCCGGACACACAACTTAGACCAATGTGAAAGTCGGCAGATGACTAGGTTCCACTTGTCATGGGCATGGAGATGCTATTCCGACTTACACGGATTCGGCTAAAGAGTTTAGCGAGTTGGACTGACCCATATTGAGATGCAACGAACAAGTCATCATTTGCATGTCTCAATCAATGTAATCCTTAGACCTGAGGTTATTGCACAATCCGAGTTGAGGATCTTTGACTTAGGTTCTGTCAAACGCCGTTCCGTCACTGGGCAGTTATAAAGGCAGAGTTCGGGTCGTCTGAGAATCAAGCTGCGTGATGTGAATAACCAAGACGGGATTTTGCCCCTCCATCTGGAGAGATATTCTCTGGGCCCTCTCGGAAGATATGATTCGGAAAGCATGGCCATGCGTGTCTCGGATTAAGTGTTAACCGAGGCAACCGACTAAGAGTTAGTCGGATGAATCACTTATCTCGGATCGAGAAGGAGAGTCGGACTATTTAAGGGATGACGATCATTCGCCTATAGTCCGACAAGGTATATCGTGAGGCAAAAGGGACTCAGATGAAAGTCGCATTGAAAGGTATGTCATCATGACTTATTGGTACTTGGGAGTTGGCACATTCTGCTAGGAGCCGCTACCAACTGATCAATCACGAGTGAGACTCGGAATTGTGTCCGGGTTACCATGAGCCTGTCGGGTAACACACTTAAGAGTGGGAGCAAGTTTGGGTTAGACCCAAATAGGAAACCTATTTGGGTTGGACCGAAATAGAGACATGGACTTAGTCAGCAAGTGAGACTTGCAGTGGCTAATATAGGCCTTTTTAGTGAATGGGCCACAAGTGAGTGGAGCCTACTTTCACTCCCTATATAAGCTAGGGTGCAGGTGCTTAGAGCACAAGGGTTAAGTCACTCCATGTGTTGGAAACCCTAGCCCCAGTCCGTCCTGTCACCGCCGTACCGGACCTAGCAGTCCATCGCCGGCACTCCTCCTCGTACGTGTGGATACCGGCGGAGGTGTTGTACGTTCAGCACTTTGACGATCGTGAAGAAAGTATGGATCGTGGATCGTGGAACCGGAACGGATCGCGAGGACTGCACTACATCAAGCGACGTGCTTCATCAATTCCACAACTGCGCGGCTAGTGGTAATCCTCGTGGCCTTCTACCTGAGCTGGATCTTGGGATCACCGCATAGGGAAAAGTTTTGTTTATCTCTATGTGGCCCAACAATTACCACTATGTACCATCCACTAGGAGGTTTCATAGTGTCATCCATCCAATAAAATCCATTTCTACAACCAGGCAATGTAATCATTTTCCTAGAAAACTAGGAATCATGCATGCTTAATCATCTAGCTTAAGATAGCAACATATGGATAGTTTGATCTCAAGAATTAGTCTAGTTAAGATTAAATCTTTACTGATACATCTAGGAATCATTCTCAAATTCTGTCATCCATTCACAATAGCAATCCTTCATTCCAAATCAGGAACAATCAATCATTTTCCTAACTCGTAAGCGAGGAATCATAATAAGATTACCTATCTGTCATTCCTTAGATAGCCAAATAAATATTAGAACCAATAATATTGCTTCTTTAAACATTGTCCTTACCGAGCAATGATGGTGTTTTGTGGAACCCAAGGTCCAGGGTCAAGTCGAAACACTCAACTATAATACTTCGCTATATCAAGGCAAGTTCACACTTGCTCATGTCCTTTGGTTATTTTCTATCAAGTGTTTGCAAATTGTTGTTGTCATCACGTGCATTTCAAAAGGGATGGAAGAAAATACTATTCTCTTAATAATATGACTTTATGGTTATTGATCCGAGTGGTGTTAACCTAGTATTGCAGGCAAATGGAACTAGGGTATGGTTTCTGGATTGGTGGGGTTTCCATTTTGTCAAGACCCGGATTTTTAATCCCAGATGCTTGTTATGCCATACATCGCAATCCTAGGATTACCATTTTTGCGAGACATAACAGATTGGATATCATAGTACATCATCCATTACAAACCATAATAAGGTCTTACACGAATAAAGGATCTCATGATCTAGTCTTAATACAACAAGCAGCGGAATAAATAATAAGTGTAGCGGTGGGGTCCACCTTCAGTGTCACAGGCAATGCTGACGATGGGAGATAGTCCTAGTTATCGTAGCCGTCCTGCTGTCCTTCATCTTGGTAATCCTCTTCATAGTCTGGCCATGAGAATAGCCAGGGACATAAGCCATGAGTACTCTTTAAGTACTCGCAAACTATCACTAACAAGTAAGGTAGTTCTAGTAGGAATGCTAACTCTAAGTTTATTTGCAAAGTTAAGTTTGAAACCTAAGCTGAGTTCAGAGACAAAGAAAGATAAAATAAAGTTCTAGAATCACTTAAGTTGGGAAGCTAGTTTCATAGTCACAACCCTGTTGTGGTCAAGTCAAGATTCATCATTCATTTCATAAGTCACTTTGAAAATGTCTGACGACGGAACAGTATGGCCACTCCAACTGTGCATAACCACGGACGTGGCTATTCGAATAGTTTGACACTCTGCAGAGGTGGTACACTTTCACCACAAGATTCGATACATCTGTCAAGGATAACCTAGAATCATCATACTTAGTATGCAGATAATAAAACATAACCTTTCAATTACACACCCTAGTATAAGCACCTCTCCTATGAGCTTGGCCTCCCAGCCATGACCATCTGTCATCCTGGGCACTTCATAGGTGGACAACATTGAGAGGTAGCCTCAGCTCAGACCTCTCCCGCGAGGGAACTAATACTAATGCATATAAACTTCTGGCTAAGCCTTACCCAATTCAGGTATTGTGGTTGTACGGTAAATTTGGAATGGTATCGCATCCGAACCCAACCATCAGTTTTTATAAAGGGCTAAGGCTCATGCCTCAACATTTTCATCATCATAAACCATTTGTGTTTCTCAACACATGTCAAAACATCTCAATAGAATGACTCATCATTCTAAGGTTTTCATAATCCTTTTCACCAAGTATTCCCATCTAAAGTGATCAAGTTTGGTTTAGCTCTAAACTACTAAGTTAAGAGTGTTCACTAAGGTGGGGTTCTAATCTCAATTTCATGCCATAGAATGACATCTAAATCTATCTAGATAGGCCAAGTTTGATACTTTTTATGCTATCTATAAACAAGGTAAAGAACTTTGTTAATGTAAAAGAAAATAAAGCTTGTAAATAAAACTTGGAATGGTATAAGTCAAAGGGTATAACCAAGCATGCCGAATGCATCTTGCTTGAGTTAACTTGCATCTAGAGATGGCTTGCATAAGTATGATACTTGCAAGTGCTAGCTTGCTAACAATAGCTTGCATAGATCTAGCTTGCATAGTTAGGAAACTTGCAAGTGTTAGCTTGCCTTGGGTAGTGTAGTAGTTGAAATTCTCTTCTTCCTCTTGGTAGAACTCCTCCTCCTCGTAAGCTTGGTCGGTACTATCGTCTATAAATACATACGGAATACACAATCACCAAACAATACTTAACTAGTCTACTTAGTACTCTAAGGCACACATTTAATGATCTAGCATCATCACAAACATCACAAGGTTTAATGAACTAGTTTCATTCTTTTTATTTGAGAAAAGTAATTTCTACTCATTGAAATTAACTAATATTTAATATTCTCCAATTAAAATATGGGATCCTATGGACACATGTCATCACCACATATTCCAATATATGGGAATGTGATTTAAAGGTTGGATCATATTTAATAAGTTTAAGTTTAATATTTAATAATTTAAAGTGACTAGAAATGCCTATATAGCATTATTTTGGTCCTAGTACAAAGTCACTGCATGTAAACCTTAATATTATTACATACTCAGATATGTATGTTCAGATGTGATTTTTTAGAGGTGGAATCAACTCAAAAGCTATTATGTTTGATTTTATAAAAATGTTTGAATGTGAAAAAAGCTTCTGTCTTGTTATTTTTACTAGAAGAGATATCTAACTCTAAATGATTTAAATCCAATGGGCTTGGATAGAGATTTAAAGTACCTTTCCAACAAAATTGGAATCATCTAATTTGGATATGTAAAACTCTCTGAGTTGATTTTCAAACTAAGGGTCAAAACTAAGTTTAAGTCTAAAAAGAAAAAAAGCTAAATTTGAATTCATTGGGTCGCGCGGGAAATAAATGGGCCAGCCTAGTTTACTCCACGCAGTGCCTGGGCTGGTTTTAAGTGAGGGCCCCACCTGTCAGTGGGATAGGGGTTGTCGAAGCGGTATGGGGGAACGGTGGCCGTAGGATTAGATCCTGATCAACGACTCACATCTATCGTCCTCGCCGGAACAGTTCTCGACGGGGACGAACCCTAGCATGGTCGGTGGGGGTGCAGTGGGGGTGTACTGGGGCTCCAGCGAGTGTGGCGAGGCGGGCAAACAAACGAGTCGACAACGGCGGTTCTCCTGGTACCGTCGGCGTCCCGGGAGATGGCCTGGATCACTGACGCCCTTCTCCTCCTTTCGCCGCAGACTCCGGTGAAACTCCGACACTACGGGTTGCGGCTTGCTCTGATGGGGCTCTAGGAGTGCTCTGCGGGGGAGTGGATGGGAATGGTGTGAGGAATTCGTGCTAGGGAGGCTTGCTTATATAGGCGCGGCAAGGTGGCAGAGAAGCATGGGCGGAGCTCGTCGGTGACGACGGCACAGGGGGCTATCGCCGTGGGCGAGGTAGACGGACGGTGGGCCATTCCCTGGCGGTCAGCTAGGGCGTAATGGTGGTGCTAGGGGCGGTAGCTAGTGGTCGGGCGCGTCTCGCGCTCTGGGAGACAGAGGCGGTACTCGACGCGGTTCCCGATGACTGTGGGTCGCGCGGCGGTGCACGGCCGTGTCTGGCGGGGTGAGGTGGTCAAGACGGAGTGGCGCGCGCGGTCTGTGGTCGAGGCGCGGTTTGTGGCGTGCTAGCAGTGATGGCGCTCTGGCGTGCGCTGGCACGGCGTAGAGACTCAGTGTGGCGCTGCTCTGGGGTGGCCCAGGGGCTAGCAAGGGTCATGGGGTGGACCGTGGATGGCGGTGAGGTCACGCCTCC
Source organism: Avena eriantha (assembly GCA_910589775.1). Taxonomy (NCBI): domain Eukaryota; kingdom Viridiplantae; phylum Streptophyta; class Magnoliopsida; order Poales; family Poaceae; genus Avena; species Avena eriantha. The sequence continues at coordinate 140,223,225 of OU342745.1, forward strand.
CTTCCTGGAGCGGCGGAGAGGGGCTGGCGGTCTGCTGCGAGCTGCGCATGGTCGACCGGCAAGCATGGCCTCGGGATGGCTTGGTACTGGCGCTAGGGACTAGGGGATGGGTTGGTTTTGGCTTGGTTAGATCAAAGAGGGACAGAGGGAGTAAATGGGGTGCAAATGGGTGGCAAAATCCTGTAGAAATAGTGAGTCTAATCTAGAGTGTGATCAGTGCCTGCCAAGTGTTTGACAAAATGGCCGAAAGAAAACAAGTTTTGAATTTTGAGATGAAATTTGGTGGAGTTGTTTGTCACATGCTTAAGCATCTCTGGTTGCTTGGGATTATGAAACTGAGTTCATTTGAATGGTTTTTTAAAAAGTGTGATCTAGGTACATACACTTGATTGAATTTTCAAATGTCATTTAAATTTAGAGTTTAAATGTTTTTTGAAGATCACAAAGTGAGCCTTGGCACATCACTACTTGTACTAGCAAGGGGTGCAAAGATCCACAATTGTCTCTGTTTGAAATTGAGTCCTAGGAACACCCAAAGTGTCCTAGTTGATTAAAATGGCAAAAGTGACCATTTGCCTTATTTAATTCTTTTTTATTTCTTTTTCTTTGGGATTTCCTAGGAGATGATCTAGATGATGTGTAATTCACCTTAGAGTCATTTTACAACCAATAGATCACTCAATGATGGCAATTCAAAACAATTCCTAATTAATGCAACACACATATGCATGCTTAAATATTTTAAATGGAAAAAGTTTTTGTTAACCCTAAATTGGATGATTTGGATCTTGATTAACCTTGGATTAAAGATTTGGGATGTTAAACCTTCCCCACTTAAACAAAGTCTCATCCCGAGATTTAAGAAAGAGAACTAGGAACTAAAGAGATCTGGAAACTCTGTCCTAATGTAATCTTCCCGCTCCCATGTGGATTCTTCTTCAGTATGGTTGCTCCATTGGATCTTGAGAAACTTAATACTCCGGGTTCTGGTAGTTCTGTAAGCTTCCTCTAAGATCCGGATGGTCACTTCACGACGTTAGATCCTTGTTGATATCAATAGCTCGGTGATCGATGTTCTTGAACACTTCGGTCTTCTCCGGCACTTCTAAGCATTTGCGAAGTAACGAGATATGGAACACATCATGGATGGCTGACATCTCCTCAGGTAGTTCCAGTTGATAAGATACTTCTCCTCGACGATTTAGAATCTTGAAGGGTCCAATATATCTGGGGGCTAACTTTCCTTTTAGACTAAAACGTTGTGTTCCCTTCAATGGTGACACTTTGAGATACACGAAATCTCTGACATTGAAAGTCGGGTATCTCCTTCTCTTGTCAACATAACTCTTCTGCCTGAATTGGGCAGTCTTGAGGTGCTCACGGACTTTGTGAGCCTTCTCTTTGGCTTCTCGTAGGATGTCGGGTACAAAAATCTGACTCTCTCCTACTTGCGACCAATTCAAGGGGGTACGACACTTTCTTCTATATAAGAACTCAAATGGGGCCATTTGCAAGCTGGCTTGGTAACTGTTGTTGTATGAGAATTCTGCGAAAGGTAGACAGTCTTCCCATTTTGTTCCGTACTCTGGTACACAAGCTCTCAACATATCTTCTAACATCTAGGTGACCCTTTTAGTCTGTCCATCGGTCTGTGGGTGACAAGCTGTGCTGAAATTCAACTTGGTTCCCAATCCTTCCTGCACTTTCTGCCAAAATCTCGAGGTAAATTGGGTTCCTCGATCTGATACTATGGTCTTGGGGGTTCCATGCAAACTGACAATTCTGGCAATGTACAACTCTGCTAGCTTCGAACTCTGGTAAGTTGTCTTGACGAGTATAAAATGGTCTACCTTGTATAGTCTATCAACGATGACCCAGATTGAGTCATTTCCCCTACTAGAAGTAGGCAAACCAGTGATAAAGTCCATTCCGATGGAATACCATTTCCATTCTGGAATCTGCAGTGGTTGCAACAGTCCTGCGGGTCTTTGATATTCCGCTTTGACTCTCTAACAAATATCACACTTGGCGATGTAGCTTCCGATTTCTCTCTTCATCTTGTGCCACCAAAATTGTTCCTTCAAATCCTGATACATCTTTGTTCCTCTGGGGTGGATAGAATAAAGAGTATCATGAGCTTCTTGCATGATAACTTGCTTCAGTTCCGAATCTGTTGGCACACAGATACGTCCTTTGTACCAAAAAACTCCTTCTTCGTCTTCGGTGAATCCAGGTACCTTTCCTGTACCAATACGTCGCTTGATTCCGTCGATACTTTCATTTCCCTTCTAGGCTTCCTTGATTTGGCTAATCAATGTGGGTTGAAGTTCAATGCTAGCTAGGAATCCCTTGCTAACTAGATCAGTTCTAAACTACTCCAACTCCTCATACAAACTTGGTTGCTTCTCCTTGATCATGGTGTTTAACCTACATGGTAATCTGCTAAGAGCATCCGCTACCACATTGGCTTTGCTGGGGTGATAGTGAATGTCACGGTCATAATCCTTGATTAACTCTATCCATCTCCTTTGCCTCATATTCAGCTCCTTATGAGTGAAAATATACTTCAAGCTTTTGTGATCTGAGTAAATCTCACAGCGATTACCCATAAGATAATGATGCCATGTTTTCAACGCTAGAACTACAGCTGCTAGTTCTAGATCATGGGTGGGGTAATTCTGCTCATGCTGCTTCAGTTGTCGAGACAGATATGCAATGACTTTGCCTTCTTGCATCAATACACATCCGAGATCTATCTTGGATGCATCACAATACAGATCAAACAGTTTCTTGATATCTGGCATGATCAACATTGGGGCTGAAATCAATCTCTTATTGAGCTCTTGGAAACTGGCTTCACATTTGTCGGTCCATTCAAACTTCTTGTCTTTCTTCAACAATTGGGTCATTGGTCTTGCGATGCTCGAAAATCCTTCTACGAACTTGCGGTAATATCCCGCTAATCCGAGAAATGCACGGACTTGGGTTTGAGTGGTTGGGGCTTCCCATTCTTCGACATCTCTAATCTTGGCAGGATCAACAGCGAATCCTCCTGCTGACACAATATGTCCGAGGAATCCTACTTCCTTTAGCCAAAACTCACATTTGCTGAACTTGGCATACAACCGATGCTCTCTCAAGGTTTCAAGGATGATTCTTAGATGTTGCTCATGCTCTTCTTCTGATTTGGAGTAGATAAGGATATCGTCGATAAACACAACGACAAACTTATCCATAAAATTCATAAAGATCTTATTCATGAGATTCATGAAATAAGCGGGGGCATTGGTTAATCCAAAAGACATAACCGTATACTCGTATAATCCATAACGGGTAGTAAAGGCGGTCTTTGGAATATCCGTTGCACGAATCTTAAGTTGGTGATAACCAGTCCTAAGATCAATCTTAGAGAACGCGCTGGCACCGGTCAACTGATCAAACAGATCCTCGATCTTTGGCAGTGGGTACTTGTTTTTGATGGTGACATCATTCAGCTTACGATAATCTATGCACAAAAGGTTACCTCCGTCCTTCCATTCGACAAACAGAACTGGTGATCTCCATGGTGATGCGCTTGGTTGAATCAAGCCTGTGGCTAACATAGCATCCAATTGCTTCTTGAACTCTACTAACTCTGAGGGGTTCATGCTATAGGGTCTCTGGGCTATGGGTCCAGTTCTAGGGATTAGTTCGATAATGAACTCAATATCCCGATCTGGGGGCATACCGGGCAATTCATCTGGGAATACGTCGGGGTATTCACAGACTACTCTGACTTGGTCAATGGTGGGTAGGGCTAGACTCTTGTTGCACTTGAATTGACGAGGTAAGGTTTCAGATATACGCTCTACTGATACTCCAGAGCTACTGGTCATGGTGATGGCTTTCTTAGCACAGTCTATCAATCCTTTATGCTTTCACATCCAATCCATTCCTAGTACTACTTCCAAACCTTTGGTTCCAAGTACTATTAGATTAGCATAAAAATATATCCCATGAATTCTAATAGGCACCACTTTGCAAAATTTTCTATCTTTGTTGGTTGAACCAGGAATTTGAACTATCAAGTTGGTTGGGTGAATCTTACTAGTGCATGCAAATTCTTCAATGACAAATGAGTGCGATGCTCCAGAATCAAACAACACTCTTGCTAAAACTGAGTTCACAGAAAACATACCCAACACGACATCTGGCGCTTCCTGGGCTTCTTCGGCGTTCATGTGGAAGAGACGACCGTTGCGGTTGTGAGGGTTCCCTAGGGCAAACCTTCTTCCGGGCTGAACACGACGCTGCTGCTGAGCTAGGGCATTCACATTGGTAGTGGTGGCAATCTTCTTGGGACACTCGTTGGAGTAGTGACCCTTAACTCCACACTCAAAACAAGTAATCTGAGACTTGTCTTTGGCTGCAACGGGCACACCATTGCTTCCAGTTCTCGGTGCAGTATTGTTGTTGTTGGACTTGGGCGGCGCACAGGTAAAGTTGTTGGAGTTGCCAGGGTTGTTGTTGTTGTGATTTCCACCGAACTTCACATTTCCTCCGCTACGGTTGGGGTAGCTTGGACGAGATATTGGGGGTCGATTGTTCCTTGGGGCATATCCTGCAGACGGGTTGGGGCGATACTTCTGAACATGGTTGGATCCACTCTGGTGCATCATTCTACGCTTGCGGTTGCCATTGGCTTGGTTGATCTTTCCTCCATCTGGATGGTAGAATTGACTAGCTCTTCAAGATCATCAAAACGGATGTTGATTAACACCATTTGCATCTCATCATGCAATCCATTCAGGAATCTCTCCTTCTTCTTGGCTTCTGTGTTGATCTCATCAGGTGCATACCTAGCAAGCGACATGAATCTATCACGGTACTCTACTACAGTCATTCTGTCCTGCTTTAACTCTCTGAACTCATCTCTCATGCGGGTGACTAATCCCTGCGGCACATGGGTGCAACTGAACGTGGTCTTGAAATCTTCCCACGTTATCACTTGACTGTGGTTCATTGTGTGGGTGCTGTTCCACCATGCTCTTGCATCTCTGGCCAGGTAGTGGGTGGCAAACAGAACTTGCTCACTGGGATCAACTCTGGCAACTTCTAGGTTATTCTCCATGGTCTATAACTAGTCATCTACATCTAGTGGGTTCTCTGAATGGCTGAAGATAGGGGGATTGGTATTCTGGAAGTTTTTAAGCTTGGATCCTGGATGATCCAGATTTCCATGGCCTTGATTTTTGTGAGCCATCTGGGCGATCTGCTGCAGAGTAGCTAGGTTAGCTTGATGCTCTGCCCCGCTAGCTTCACGGTCGGCAACTAGCATTTGCATAATCTGCAGCATCGGGTCCTGCGATGAGCTACTCCCTCCGGGGTTTCCACGAGTCATCTAAAGATTGAGATAGATAAAGGGGTAAGAGGGAAAGTTCTAAGGTTCATGGTTTTGTTTTCAAAGGTAAAACTTTGAGTTTGACTCAGGTTTTGCAACTAACTTCTTTTCATTCATTCAAGCAAAGCACACGATACAAACACACACACCACAACATCAAAGGAAAACAGATGGTTTTAAGAACCATTTTGTGAGCTACAATACAATGGGACCGATACATCTTACTCCTACGATAGTGCTCTAGTGCATCTACTCATTGTCGATGAAGTCGGAGTCATCATTGTCAGTGTAAAAGTCCATGGCATCATCATCCAGATAGTCATCATCGTTGCTAAGGTAGAAGTCAATATCCCCTTGGATGTCTTCACCTTCCTCTTCTTCTTCTTTTGTTGCAATCTAGGCTTCCTGCTCCTTTATGGTCTTCTCGAGTTCGGCCACCTTCTTGCGAAGACGGTTGATGGTGTGATCCTTCTTTGCACGTTGACGACGAAGTGATTAACGATCCTTGATAAGCAGTGAGAAAGTTGGGGCCTTTTGGGTGGCAATGGCGAGGTTGTGGTTGGCGAACTCTCTAGCATTATGCAATTCCTTCTGTCTATCGTACAGTAGGAAGTCAAGGTTCTCCACTTGACGCTTCAACTCCGGGTGACTTGGCATCTCCAATGGCATTCCCATAGAGTCACGCCTTGCATAGTGAGCAAAGCGGGTTCCTTGGATCAGGTTGACATTCAGTGCGCAAAGGCGAGAGAGAGCTTCATGCATTGCCTCGAAGATCAACAGTTACTAGCCATTGTAAATCTCCTCCTGGGGGTCTAGGAAGTTGAGCTCCAAGGAATTCCGGATGCGGACGCTCCAAGTACTAAGATAGTGCATCAAGATCCCTCTCAAAGATCAATTGGCCTCCGTTGCCCAACTGGTAGAACTTGCTATACTAAGCTTCCATCTATAAGAATTTTGGATGAGAAAGTTAGTGAACTGATCAAGTGTGTCAAGATTTTATGTAGTAATGTAAGAATTTGGAGGAGCATGTACTTTTTTGAGAGAAAGAATCCCAAGGATAAGAGAGGAAATATGTTTTCATAAATACTCACTTTGGTTTTGAAACTAAGTTTTTGTTTGGACGTCCATTCTAACTAGGGTCTCCTATGGTCAGGATGGCTCTGATACCAACTTGTCAACACCTGGATTTTTAATCCCAGATGCCTATTATGCCATACATTGCAATCCCAGGATTACCATTTTTGCGAGACATAACAGATTGGATTATCACAGTATATCATCCATTACAAACCATAATAAGGTCTTACACGAATAAAGGATCTCATGATCCAGTCTTAATACAACAAGCAGTGGAATAAATAATAAGTGTAGCGGTGGGGTCCACCTTCAGTGTCACAGGCAATGCTGACGATGGGAGATAGTCCTAGTTATCATAGCCGTCCTGCTGTCCTTCATCTTGGTAATCCTCTTCATAGTCTGGCCATGAGAATAGCCAGGGACATAAGCCATGAGTACTCTTTAAGTACTCGCAAACTATCACTAACAAGTAAGGTAGTTCTAGTAGGAATGCTAACTCTAAGTTTATTTGCAAAGTTAAGTTTGAAACCTAAGCTGAGTTCAGAGACAAAGAAAGATAAAATAAAGTTCTAGAATCACTTAAGTTGGGAAGCTAGTTTCATAGTCACAACCCTGTTGTGGTCAAGTCAAGATTCATCATTCATTTCATAAGTCACTTTGAAAATGTCTGACGACGGAACAGTATGGCCACTCCAACTGTGCATAACCGCGGACGTGGCTATTCGAATAGTTTGACACTCTGCAGAGGTGGTACACTTTCACCAAAAGATTCGATACATCTGTCAGGGATAACTCTGAATCATCATACTTAGTATACAGATAATGAAACATAACCTTTCAATTACACACCCTAGTATAAGCACCTCTCCTATGAGCTTGGCCTCCCAGCCATGACTATCTGTCATCCTAGGCACTGCATAGGTGGAAAACATTCAGAGGTAGCCTCAGCTCAGACCTCTCCCGCGAGGGAACTAATACTAATGCATATAAACTTCTGGCTAAGCCTTACCCAATTCAGGTATTGTGGTTGTACGGTAATTTGGAATGGTATCGCATCCGAACCCAACCATCAGTTTTTATAAAGGGCTAAGGATCATGCCTCAACATTTTCATCATCATAAACCATTTGTATTTCTCAACACATGTCAAAACATCTCAATAGAATGACTCATCATTCCAAAGTTTTCATAATCCTTTTCACCAAGTATTCCCATCTAAAGTGATCAAGTTTGGTTTAGCTCTAAACTACTAAGTTAAGAGTGTTCACTAAGGTGGGGTGCTAATCTCAATTTCATGCCATAGAATGACATCTAAATCTATCTAGATAGGCCAAGTTTTATACTTTTTATGCTATCTATAAACAAGGTAAAGAACTTTGTTAAAGTAAAAGAAAGTAAAGCTTGTAAATAAAACTTGGAATGGTATAAGTCAAAGGGTATAATCAAGCATGCATAATGCATCTTGCTTGAGTTAACTTGCATCTAGGGATGGCTTGCATAAGTATGATACTTGCAAGTGCTAGCTTGCTAAAAATAGCTTGCATAGATCTAGCTTGCATAGTTAGGAAACTTGCAAGTGTTAGCTTGTCTTGGTTAGTGTAGTGGTTGAAATTCTCTTCTTCTTCCTCTTGGTAGAACTCCTCCTCCTCGTAAGCTTGGTTGGTACTACCGTCTATAAATACATACATAATGCACAATCACCAAACAATACTTAACTAGTTTACTTAGTACTCTGAGGCACACATTTAATGATCTAGCATCATCACAAACATCACAAGGTTTAATGAACTAGTTTCATTCTTTTTATTTGAGAATAGTAATTTCTACTCATTGAAATTAACTAAGATTTAATATTCTCCAATTAAAATATGGGATCATGTGGACACATGTCATCACCACATATTCCAATATATGGGAATGTGATTTAAAGGTTGGATCATATTTTAATAAGTTGAAGTTTAATAATTAATGATTTAAAGTGACTAAAAATGCCTATATAGCATTATTTTGGTACTAGTCCAAAGTCACCCCATGCAAACCTTAATATTATTACATATTCAGATAGGTATGTTCAAATGTAATTTTTGAGATGTGGAATCAACTCAAAAGCTATTATGGTTGATTTTATAAAAATGTTTGAATGTGAAAAAGCTTCTGTCTTGTTATTTTTACTAGGATAGATCTCCAACTCTAAATGATTTAAATCCAACGGGCTTGGATAGAGATTTAAAGTACCTTTCCAACAAAATTGGAATCATCTAATTTGGATTTGTAAAACTCTCTGAATGGATTTTCAAACTAAGGGACAAAACTAAGTTTAAGTCTAAAAAGAAAAAAGCTAAATTTGAATTCAATGGGTCGCGCGGGAAATAAATGGGCCAGCCCAGTTTACTCCACGCAGCGCCCGGTCTGGTTTTCAGTGAGGGCCCCACCTATCAGTGGGACAGGGGTTGCCGAAGTGGTATGGGGGAACGGTGGCCGCAGGATTAGATCCTGATCAACGACTCACATCTATCGTCCTCGCCGGAACAGTTCTTGACGGGGACGAACCCTAGAATGGTTGGTGGGGGTGCAGTGGGGGCGTACCGGGGCTCCAGCGAGTGCGGCGAGGCGGGAAAATGAACGATTCGACGATGTCAGTTCTCTTGGTATCGGCGGTGTCCCGGTTGATGGCCTGGATCACTAGCGCCCTTCTCCTCCTTCCGCGGCAGACTCCGGCAAAATTCCGGCTCTACGGGCTGCGTATTGCTCCAGTGGGGCTCTATGAGTGCTCTAAGGGAGAGTGGATGGGAATGGTGTGAGGAATTCGTGCTGGGGAGGCTTGCTTATATAGGCGTGGCGAGGTGGCAGAGAAGCATGGGCGAAGGTCATCGGTGACGACGGCACAGGGGCTATCGGCGTTGGCGTGGTAGGCGGATGGCGGGAGGTTCCCTGGCGGTCAGCTAGGGCGTAATGGTGGTGCTAGGGGCAGTGGCTAGCGGTCAGGTGCGTCTCGCGCTCTGGGAGACAGAGGCGGTGCTCGACGCGGTTCCCGGCGACTGTGGGTCGCGCGGCGGTGCACGACCGTGTCTGGCAGGGTGAGGTTGTCAAGGCGGAGCGGAGTGCGGTCTGTGGTCGAGGCGCGGTCTGTGACGTGCTGGCGGTGATGGCGCTCTAGCGTGCGCAGGCGCGGCGCAGAGACTCAGTGCAGCACTGTAACATCCCAATACTCTAATCCAAGCTTATCAAGATCCAAATCATCAAATTTAGGGTTAACAAAAACTTTTCCAAATTAAAAATGAAAGCATTCATGTGTATGTGCATTTAATTTAGGAATTGATTTGAATTGCCATGGTTCTATGATTCTTTGCTTGTAACATGTTTCTTAGGTGAAATAAACATCATCTAAATCATCCCCAAACTTTTCCCAAAGAAGAACAACTCAAAATGAATAATTGAAGTGAATGGTCATTTTGGCCAAATTAACTATCATACCTACTTTGGCTATTCCTAGTACTCAAAACTTAATAGAAACATGTGTGGATCTTTACACCCCTTGATAGTACACATAATGAGGTACCAAGGCCCACTTTGTGATCTGCTAAAAACATTCAAATGCTAATTTTAATGGACAGTTTAAAATTGAATCTATTTCATATGGGAAGATCCCACTATTTCAAAAACCACTCAAACAAGCTCAATTTTCAAAACCCAAGCACCCACAGAGTCTCGAGCTTATGCCTAGCAAACCCACCAAAAATCTTTTCAAAATTCCAAAGTTTATTTCTTGCGGCCATTTAATCAAACACTTGGCATGCAAGGTTAAACTCTAAACCATAGCTCATTGTTTTGAACAGCCCCCATTTGATCTCCATTTAATACTTTGGTCCCCTCATGATCTAACCATACCATTAGCACCCATCCCCTTGTCCCTAGCCACAGTGCCGAGCCACCCCGAGCACTAGCTCACCAGCCGACCATGCACTCGCCCGAGCAGACCAGCTCCCTCTCTCTCGCCATGTCTAGGAGGTAGCCAGGACCTCACCGCCACCCTCTGTCCCCTCCCCGAGCCAAGCGCAGCAGTGGACCACCGAGGAAACCACGCACCCAGTGCCACCGAGTCATGCCGAGCACGCGCCAGAGCGCCGCACCTAGTGCCTTAGCCATGGCGCTAGCCGCCCGTAGCCATGTCGCCACCGTCGCCTGCCCATCCCTCTCGGTCTCGCCATCGAGCCTATAAAAGGAAGGCACCCCCAGCCGTTTGAAGCACACCACTCCACTCCCCTCATCTCACTGACCATTCCCCACCTCTAGCCGGAGCAGCGCGAACACTTGCTCGCCAGAATTTGGCGGGAGTAGCCCGCAGTAGAGGAGGAAGGGGCGCCGCTGATTGCGACCACCCCCGGAGCTGCCTCGACCATCCCTGAGCTTGCCGTTGACCACCAGTCCGTTTGCCCGCCTCACCGTCGTTGCTGGAGCCCTAGTACGCCCCCTATGCACCCCCACCGAGCCGCTAGGGTTCGAGCTCGCCGGCGACAGGTCCGTCGTTGACGACAAGCCACAGCCGTTGATCCTCATTCTAATCTAACGGCCCACATCGCCCCGTATCGCTTTGCTTGTTATGAGCCGCTGACTTGTGGACCCCCCTATCAGTTGAGCCCCGCGCCGCGGAGTGACACTGGGCCGGCCCGTTAGAGTTTCCCGCGCAACCCAGTTAGTTTGAATTAGGATTTTCCTTTTTAGTTTAAACTTAGTTCTGTCTCTGAGTTTGAAAATCAATTCAGAGAGTTTGACAAATCCAAATTGCATGAAACCAATTTTTCCTGAAAGGTATTGAAATGATCTATTTAAGCCCATTGGATTTAATTCAATTAGAGTTATAGATCTCTCCTAGTAAAAATAACAAAACATAAGCATTTGCACCTTGCAACATTTTTATAAAATCAACCAAGATAGGTTTTGAGTTGTTTCCAACTCTCAAAAATCACATTTCATCATACCTATCTGAATATGCAATAATATCAATGTTTACGTGCAGTGACTTTGGACTAGTACCAAAATAATGCTATATAGGCATTTCTAGTCTTTAAATCATTAAATATTGAACTTAAACCAAAGTAATTATGATCCAACCCTTAAATCACATTCCCACATGCTAGAATATGTGGTGATGACATGTGTCCACATGATCCCATATTTTAAGTGGTGAATATTAAATCTTAGTTAATTTTTCAATGAGTAGAAATTACTTTTCTAAATTAAAAAGAGTGAAACTATTAAATTAAACTTGTGATGCTTGAGATGATAATAGATCATCAAATGTGTGTCTTAGCATGCTATTTATACTAGTTAAGTATTGTTTGGTGATTGTGTACTCCGTATGTATTTATAGACGATAGTACCGACCAAGCTTTCGAGGAGGAGGAGTTCTACTAAGAAGAAGAAGAAGAAAACTTCAACCACTGCATTGCACAAGGCAAGCCACCATTAACAATGCAAGCTAACACTTGCAAGTATAATGCTTAGCAAGCTAGGATTAAACTAGATGGTTTAGCAAAGATGCTTTAGGCATGCTTTGGTCATACTCCTTTGACTACTAGATACCCCAAGTCTTAATTACAAGCTTTACTTCCTTTACTTTACCCAAAGTTCTTTACTTGTTTTGAAGGTAGCATAAAGAGTATAAAACTTGACCTATTTAGAAACCCTTTAGATGTCATTCTATAGCATGAGATTGAACCCATCTTTTCCACCTTAGTGAACACTCTTAACTTAGTAGTTTAGAGTAGATCAAAAACTTGAGTCACTTTAGATGGGAACATTTGGTGAAAATGAATTATGAAAACCTTGGAATGATGAGTCATTCTATTGAGATGTTTTGACATGTGTTGAGAAACACAAATGGTTTATGATGGTGAAAATGTTGAGGCATGAGCCTTAACCCTTTTATAATACTGATGGTTGGATTCGGATGCGATACCATTCCAAATTTACCGTACAACCACAATACCTGAATTGGGTAAGGCTTAGCTGGAAATTTATATGCATTAGTATTAGTTCCCTCACGGGAGAGGTTTGAGCTGAGGCTACCTCTCAATGTTGTCCACCTATGCAGTGCCTAAGATGACAGATCGTCATGGTTGGGAGGCCATGCTCATAGGAGAGGTGCTTATACTAGGGTGTGTAAAGGGAAGGTTATGTTTGATTATCTACATACTAAGTATGATGATTCAGGGTTATCCCTGACAGATGTATCAAATCTTGTGGTGAAAGTGTACCACCTCTGCAGAGTGTCAAACTATTCGAATAGCCGCGTCCACGGTTATGGACAGTTGGAATGGCCATACTGTTTCGTTGTCAGATGTTTTCCAAACAACTTATGAAATGAATGATGAATCTTGACTTGACCACAACAGGATTGTGTTTATGACAATAGCTTCCCAACTTAAGTGATTCTAGAACTTTATTTTATCTTTCTTTGCTTCAGAACTCATCTTAGGTTTCAAACTCAACTTTATAGTTAAACTTAGATTTATCACTTTAACCTAGAACTAGATTACTTGTTAGAGGTAGTTTGCGAGTACTTAAAGAGTACTCATGGCTTTTGTCCCTGCTATTCTCATGGCTAGACTATGAAGGAGACTATCAAGATGATGGCCAACAGGACGGCTATGATAACTAGGACTATCTGCCTTCGTTAGCATTGCATGTGCCCCTGAAGCTGGACCCCACCGCTACACTTATCTTTTATTCCGCTGCTTGTTGTATTAAGACTGGATCATGAGATCCTTATTTGTGTAAGACCTTATGTATGGTTTGTAATGGATGATGTACTGTGATATCCAATCCGTTATGTCTCGCAAAAATGATAATCCTGGGATTGCGAGGTATGGCATAACGGGCATCTGGGATTAAAAATCCGGGTGTTGACAAGCACTGCTCTAGGGTGGTCCAGGGGCTAGCAGGGGTCATGGGGTGGACCGTGGACGTTGGTGATGTCACACCTCACTTCCTGGAGCGGCGGAGAGGGGCTGGCGGTCTGCTGCGAGCTGCGCATGGTCTACCGACAACAATGGCCTCGGGGTAGATTGGTACTAGCGCTAGGGACTAGGGGATGGGTTGGTTTCGGCTTGGTTAGATCAAAGAGGGACAGCGGGAGTAAATGGGGTGCAAATGGGTGGCAAAACCCTGTAGAAACAGTGAGTCTAATCTAGAGTGTGATCAGTGCCTGCCAAGTGTTTGACAAACTGGCTGAAAGAAAACAAGTTTTGAATTTTGAGATGAAATTTGGTGGAGTTGTTTTTCACATGCTTAAGCATCTCTGGTTGCTTGGGATTGTGAAATTGAGTTCATTTGAGTGGTTTTTGAAAAAGTGTGATCTAGGTACATATACTTGATTCAATTTTGAAATGTCATTTAAATTTAGAGTTTAAATGTTTTTGGAAGATCACAAAGTGGGCCTTGGCACATCAGTACTTTTACTAGCAAGGGGTGCAAAGATCCACAATTTTCTCTATTTGAAATTGAGTCCTAGGAACACCCGAAGTGTCCTAGTTGATTAAAATGGCAAAAGTGACCATTTGCCTTATTTAATTCTTTTTGATTTCTTTTTCTTTGGGATTTGCTTGAAGATGATCTAGATGATGTGTAATTCACCTTAGAGTCATTTTATAACCAATAGATCACTCAATGATGGCAATTCAAAACAATTCCTAATTAATGCAACACACATATGCATGCTTAAATATTTTAAATGGAAAAAGTTTTTGTTAACCCTAAATTCGATGATTTGAATCTTGATTAACCTTGGATTAAAGATTTGGGATGTTACACATTTGCATGGGAAAGTATCATCTAGGAGTTAATAACAAATGTCTCCAATGATTCTTGTGGCGTAGATTACGTGTTAACCATGAGATCTATATGGTCTCTGGGGAAGTCAACTAGATCTTCTTCCTTACGTATGTCAACGGATAAGTTTTTATCAGAGCTATGATCTGACATTTAGGCACGTGCAAGGGTGGGAACTATCAATTCCTCGATACTAGATGTCTATGATAGATTGCACTCTTCAGGAATGTAAACCGGCACGACTATTGTCCTGAGCTAGCAAAAGGGTGGGCATACAATGTCACAGAGAAGGGAAGTGATCGGCTTGGATATTAGACTGGGCCCCACACTAATGAAGTGTGTACGAGATCGCAAGTCGGATGTGCAACAAATCTAAGGTATCTCATGGGTAAAGTGATGGGTTCGTAGCATGGAAAACAAAAAATTTCTACCGCAAGAACGAACAAAACCCAGATCTAATCTACATAAAAGCCAAGATCTAATCTATTAGACATGTGCAACGAGATAGATCTGTACTAACCCTTGTAGATCCAAAAGCGTTACGAGATTCGGATCTCGTGGTTGATGTAGTCGATCACTTGCCGATCTCAAGATCGAGTGGACGATCCTTCCGACGCCGCGTTCCGGCAGCGCTTCCGCAGTCGGTCACACGTGCGGAGTCGAAGCAGGCCTTCCTCTCCTCGTTCCAGCGAGCAGCGGAGCTAGTAGATCTTCTCCACGGAATCCTAGCAGCACGACGGCGTGGTGGTGGTGGTGGAGTAGATAATTCTGCAGGGCTTCACCTATGCCTGTGCAGAAGAAAGGAGGAGGAGAGAGGCGGCGGAGATTGGGAGTAGTGGAGGAGGGCATTGGGTGGCGCCCCCACCCCTCTATTTAAAGGGGGAGGCGCCATGGGGAGGTGGAGTCCTTGTAGGACTCCCCTCTCCCTTGGCCGGCGGATTGGGAGGGGGGGAGGAGTGCTCCTCCCCCACGACTCCTTGTCTTGCCCCACCTTGATCCTTTCTTGGTTTTCAAGCAAACTCCAAGAAATCTTCCAGAACCTTCCGGAACATTCCGAAACCTTCTAGAATCCTCATACAAATACTCCGGAACATTTCCTAACTCAGAAAATGATCCCCAATATATGAATCTTATTCTCCGGATCTCCTCGTGATGTCCCAGATCCAATCCGAGACTCCGAACAACATTCGGTCTCCAACACACATTCCATATCTACTTAAAACAACTTCGAACCTTAAGTGTGTCACCATACGGTTTGTGAATATGTAGACATGACAGAGACACATCTCCTATCAATAACCATCAGCGGGACCTGGAGATCCATAATGGCTCCCACATACTCAACGATGACTTCGTGATCGATTGAACCATTTACATACGAAACCAATTCCCTTTGTCACGCGATACTATACTTATCCGAGGTTTGATCGTCAGCATCTCCATACCTAGTTCTACCTCGTTACTGATAAGTACTCTTTACTCGTTCCGTGATATGTCATCCCTTGTGACCCAGTCACATGCTTGCAAGCTAACTAGATGACATTCCACCGAGAGGGCCTAGAGCATATCTATCTGTCATATGGATGGACAAATCCCAATCTTGGTCCATGCGCTTCAACACATACTTTCCGAATACCCAATGACACCTTTATGACCACCCAGTTATGAAGCGGTGTTTGATGTCATCAAAGTACCCATCCGGTGATGGTGATTAACACAACCTCATGGTCGAAGGATTAGGTTACTATGCATTTAAAAGCTTATAGCAATACGAACTTAATGACTTGATCTTATGCTACGCTTACTATGTGTGTGTGTCCATCATATCATTCTCCTAATGACATAACCTTGTTATTAATCACATCCTAATGTCCATGATCAAGAAACCATGATCATCAATTAATCAACAAGCTAGTTCAACAAGAGGCTTACTAGGGACTCTCTTATGTTTACAAAACACACATGTATTAGTGTTTCCTAATAATACAATTATAGCATGGGATGTAAACATTTATCATAAACATAAAGATATAATAATAACCAATTTATTATTGCCTCTTGGGCATATCTCCAACAGTCTCCCACTTGCACTAGAGTCAATAATCTAGTTAAAAACTTGTGCATTCAACACCTATGGCTTTCTGGTGTTGTATAGACACTATTGCTAGTGGTAAACATAATCTTCGGATCTGACACTTCCAGGTCCGTGTGTATTTGTATGTCCTTGCGTCTCTACGCATTACTCATTCTCCAATGAGATGGCATTGTATAAATTTGGTCCTTTGGTGAGACCTTTAGTTCCTTGGGATTAAATTATGTTGATACAATTGTCATACAATGTATCTTCATAGTATTATCCCGCCATGAACCACACCTAGTTTGATAACAAACTACTTAACACAAATGCCCTCTTTTGCTGCTACTATAGCAGTTATATACTTAGCCTTTTGTTGTAGTATCCGTCACAATATCTCAACTTTGGAACTCATCCAAATCCATCAAGGAACATCCTTTCCATTATATTGTGCCACCCATAGTCTAAATTGAGATAAATTTAATTTGTATCTTGTGACAAAACTAGTATCAATGTAACACTTTACAATGAACTACCTTTAACTATTTGTCACTTATACATGATATATTCTTAGTTCTTCCAAAACTCATAAGAATATCTTTACTATTGTCCAATGATCATCCTATGAATCATCCTGGTATATGCTCATAACATTTAGAGCATAGGACATATCTGGATGTGTACATCTCAAAGAATGATTGATCAAAATATTCTTGTGATTTCACCAAGTGTCAAAACACTTGAATCTCGTGTCAACACACTTGAATCTTGATTCAGTCCTTTCCGTGCGTCAAGAACCTTTCTTGTTGTTTCCATATTGAAATCATTCAACATCTTATCTATGTACATTTGGCAAAACCATATTAGCGCCTCAATCTATTCATATAGACATTGATGCCTAATTCTCGAGTTATGCCTAAGTCTTTCATCGAAATGAAATTCTTAACCTGTGTCAATAAAAGATACATTGTTTCTAATCAACAATATGTCTTTCACATAATGTATTAGAAATATGTCTTAGCGCTCCCACTTAATTTCTTGCAAAAATACAAACATCTTCATCGTCTCTGATGAAATTAAACCTTTTAACAGTTTCATCACGGTGAAGATTCCAACTCCGCGATGCTCACTTCAACCATTGAAGTTTTGCATACTCTTTTAGCATCCTTTTAATTTAACAAAACCCTTTGGATCGTGTCATGTACACGTCCTAGGTAACCATTCTATTAGAAGAACTTGTTTTGTTTGTTCAACTACCATATACCAAAATATATGTAGTGGTTGCTACATTAATCCGTCCAGACTAAATATCGCTATGAAAGATCAAATCTTATCATAGTCAATTCCTTGAACATTGTCGTAAACTCTTTCCGACATGTCGACTATTTCATAGATTTGAAACATCCATGTCTATTTCTTTATAGATCCAAACACGACCGATAGGCTTCACGCCTTTCCGAAGGGTCTTCTAAGTTCAGAAACTTAATTTCTCGTGTATGGATACTATCACGGATTCCATGACTTCTAGTCATTTTATGGAGTCAGGGCCCATCATCGCTTCTTTGCATGTAGTCGGTTCATCATTGTCAAAACAATAACGACTTGCTTATCAAATCTTACTATTTGATTCTTACCGACCCACACGGTTCTATAGGAACTCTAATCTTCGAGATCACACCTTTCGTAATCGCGAGAGCCATGAGCATTGTGGCCGTCACCGGGACACTTTCCGGTGCTGCGCTACTTAGCACATATAGCTAAGGTTCAACAACCTTATCAAAGTTCTATTGTCCTCCCACTTAACTTTTCACGAAAAATTTCTTCTCAAGAAACTTGACGTTCCAAGTAACAAACTCTTTTGTCCTCAGTGTTATGGAGAAATTCCCAACAAATTCTTTGGGATAACCTACAAAGACGTGCTTATCCGACTTTGGTTGTAAACATTTTACTTATGCATAACATACCGAAATTTAAGAAAAGACAATTCGGATTTTTATCCCAAACCATGGCTTATATGGTGTCATTTCAACGGATCACGATGGAGCTCTTTTCAGTGTAAAAGCGGTAGTCACTAAAGCTTTAATCTTTAATATATAATGGAAGTTTTATAAATGACACCTTTGATCTTACCATGTCAAACAAGGTTTCATTACATATCTTGAACACTCCATACTCCTATGGTGTTTTGGGAAATGCAAATCCATGGAACGATTCCTCAAATCTTAGGTGTTTTGCTAAACTTGTAACTCAAACATCTTTCTTTATGATCGAATCATAAACTCTTTATTTTCTTGTTACAATGATTTTCAACTTCATCTTGAAAGTCTTTGAACAACTTTCAAATGTTTTCATACTTCCTCCTTATTAAGTAAATATACAGATATATTCACTCAAATTTTCGGAGAAAGCATATGAAGCAAAAAGATCCATCGCATATGGCTACACATAATGGACTATGGACATCAGCATGCTCAATTTCCAATAAGCTAGTCATCCGTTCCTCTCTGGCCCATGGACGGAGTTTCAATTATCTCGAGGAAAGTCTCACATGCGTCAATTGATCAAAATCAGAAGACTCCAAAATTCCATCAACATGGAGTTTCTTCATGTTTTTTCTTTCAAATATAATTTAAACAGCGATGTCACTTCATAAGTGATCTTTCAATCATTTGTCTTGCGACATTTTAGCAACAGTGTTTATGGATGTGATTTTTCCCACCAGACTTGTAAAAGTTCATCCATCCTTTATGGAATACGGTAATTATTTGAACAACCATTGTTCTCGTAATACCGGAACAAAATAACAATTATTAAAACAAATCTTCAAGGCTAGGTTTGATGTCAACGAAAAACACAATAACATTTTATTTGTTTTCGATGAACATCATCACTCATTCTCTTGCTAGTTACTTAGGCCATTGTAGTTCATGAATTGTGTTGTCCTGTATGACACTTCATACCAACCAATTCGGTATCCAATACCGCAGAACCACATTATTTAACAACCAAGGAATACAACCATAACATGTATCTTCTATATGCCTAAGTTGGACATCTCCAACCTTTTATTTTCTGCCAAATATTTTATAGATTCTCTTTCAGCAATTCCTTTTCTTTTAAAAGAATCTATCAACATCAATAGTGGTGTCATCAACATGACACATGGTACAAAGCGTATACAGTCAACTACTAATACCTTTGGACTTGCACTTTGAGGTGGATCACCATCATCAAATGTTTGGCATTCTTTCAAAATTCCATTCTTTAGTAATCTTTAAGTGTAGTAAACATTTTACTTACATCTTCTATTCATCCTTATCATGAAAACTTTCATGATTAAGCCGCTATAGCTTATAAAGGTGAATTGCGAGTATAATGTTCCTTTTTCAAAACCTTTTGGAGGATTAGGACGACTAGCGTCTCCAACCTTCACAAATTCTCATCAAATATGAGGACGTATACTCTATCATGTTGTAACCAACACATAGTTTTAGATATCGCAATACCTTTCACATATGATGGTTTCTGAAACATTGCTTTCAGCTCTTAGATAAACTTGATATTAAAAACAATCTTTTGAGTATCAAGAATCATGGAGGCAAACATGATACATTAGATACTAACATTGGAATTGTTACTCTTGATTTAATACTATTTATTAAACTTCACAGAGTAAACGGAGTTTGCTGAAAGTTTGCAACAGGACTTTTAAACTTTAGATTGACACTTAAAACAATACGATACCAGTTCGTAAAGCAAATATCCAGAATTTCTATAGTTCTACTATCTCAACTATAACTAAGCGTAAGGTGGTGAACGGATGCCAATGACTACAACAAACTATGCAAATTCACTTTGATTGTGTTTATGATAAATTGAGTTCGACTAATCCAAATTACAAACGAACTCCCACTCAAAACAACATCCCTCGAGTTGTTTTAGTGATTACACGAACCAAATCCACTACACCAAGTCCGATCATCACGTGAGATGATGTAGCTTTAAAGGCGAACAATCAACATGTTCATCATATCATCCATATGACTCATGCTTTACCTTTCGGTATTCCGTGTTCCGAGACCATGTCTGTACATGCTAGGCTCGTCAAGGTTAACCTTAGTTGCCGCATGTGCAAATCTGGCTTGCACCCGTTGTATGCACACGTAGAGTCTATCACACCCGATCATCACGAGATGCTTCGAAACGACGAGCCTTAGCAACGGTGCCAACTAAGGACGAACACTTTATTACTTGATATTTAGTGAGAGGGATCATCTGATAATGCTACCGTCGCAATCTAAGCAATACAAGATGCATAAAGGATTAACATCACAGGCAATTCATAATTAGTGTGATATGATATGGCCTTTTCTTCTTGCGCCTTTGATCTCCATCTCCAAAGCACGAACATGATCTCCATCATCACCAGCATTGCGTCAAGGTCAGTGGCGCCGCTTCATGGTTGTCCATCATCACTAGCAACTATTACAACTACTTGGAATAAAGCTATTACAAGATGAATAGACATGCAGGTCTTAACAGAATTAAAGACAACCATTAGGCTCCTGCCGGTTGCCATATTACAACAAGGATCATTGCATACATCAAATACAATCATAATCACATGATGGCCATATCACATCACAAAACCCCTACAAAAACAAGTTAGACGCCTCTAATTTTCTTTGCAAGTTTTACGTGGTTTGGGCTTTCGCATAAGACCGATCTTACCTACGAACAAGAACCACAACGTTGATACAAGTGTTGTCAGATGGTCATTGTAAATTGAATCTTAACTATGGTGGGAGAGACAGACACCCGCAAAGCCACTTGTGCAAAGCAAGTTGCACGTCAAGCGTGGAGCAAGTCTCATGTGCGATGACATGTAATGTTAGCCCGAGCCGCTTCATCCCACCATGCCGCAAGATGCAAAGTACACGCTAAGACACCGACAACAAAAGCATCAACGCCCACAAAAATATTGTGTTCTACTCGTGCAACAGATCTACGCATAGATACGGCTCTGATACCACTGATGGGTTCGTAGCATGGAAACAAAAAATTTCTACCGCAAGAACGAACGAAACCCAGATCTAATCTAGATAAAAGCCAAGATCTAATCTATTAGACATGTGCAACGAGATAGATCTGTACTAACCCTTGTAGATCCGAAAGCGTTACGAGATTCGGATCTCGTGGTTGATGTAGTCAATCACTTGCCGATCTCAAGATCGAGTGGACGATCCTTCCGGCGCCGCGTTCCGGCAGCGCTTCCGCAGTCGGTCACACGTGCGGAGTCGAAGCAGACCTTCCTCTCCTCGTTCCAGCGAGCAGCGGAGGTAGTAGATCTTCTCCACGGAATCCCAGCAGCACGACGGCGTGGTGGTGGTGGTGGAGTAGAGAATTCTGCAGGGCTTTACCTATGCCTGTGCAGAAGAAAGGAGGAGGAGAGAGGCGGCGGAGATTGGGAGTAGTGGAGGAGGGCCATTGGGTGGCGCCCCCACCCCTCTATTTAAAGGGGGGAGGTGCCATGGGGAGGTGGAGTCCTTGTAGGACTCCCCTCTCCCTTGGCCGGCGGATTGGGAGCGGGGGAGGAGTCCTCCTCCCCCACGACTCCTTGTCTTGCCCCACAAGGACTCCTTGATCCTTTCTTGGTTTTCAAGCAAACTCCAAGAAATCTTCCAGAACCTTCCGGAACATTCCGAAACTTTCTAGAATCCTCATACAAATACTCCGGAACATTTCCTAACTCAGAAAATGATCCCCAATATATGAATCTTATTCTCCGGACAATTCCGGATCTCCTCGTGATGTCCCGGATCCAATCCGAGACTCCGAACAACATTCGGTCTCCAACGCACATTCCATATCTACTTAAAACAACTTCGAACCTTAAGTGTGTCACCCTACGGTTCGTGAATATGTAGACATGACAGAGACACATCTCCTATCAATAACCATCAGCGGGACCTGGAGATCCATAATGGCTCCCACATACTCAACGATGACTTCGTGATCGATTGAACCATTTACATACGAAACCAATTCCCTTTGTCACGCGATACTATACTTATCCGAGGTTTGATCGTCAGCATCTCCATACCTAGTTCTACCTCGTTACTGATAAGTACTCTTTACTCGTTCCGTGATATGTCATCCCTTGTGACCCAGTCACATGCTTGCAAGCTAACTAGATGACATTCCACCGAGAGGGCCTAGAGCATATCTATCTGTCATATGGATGGACAAATCCCAATCTTGGTCCATGCGCTTCAACACATACTTTCCGAATACCCAATGACACCTTTATGACCACCCAGTTATGAAGCGGTGTTTGATGTCATCAAAGTACCCATCCGGTGATGGTGATTAACACAACCTCATGGTCGAAGGATTAGGTTACTATGCATTTAAAAGCTTACAGCAATACGAACTTAATGACTTGATCTTATGCTACGCTTACTATGGGTGTGTGTCCATCATATCATTCTCCTAATGACATAACCTTGTTATTAATCACATCCTAATGTCCATGATCAGGAAACCATGATCATCAATTAATCAACAAGCTAGTTCAACAAGAGGCTTACTAGGGACTCTCTTATGTTTACAAAACACACATGTATTAGTGTTTCCTAATAATACAATTATAGCATGGGATGTAAACATTTATCATAAACATAAAGATATAATAATAACCACTTTATTATTGCCTCTTGGGCATATCTCCAACATAAAGCAACACACCTCGGTAGAGTGTATAAAAGTGTGACATGTTACTCCCTGTTCTGGGAAGGAGCTATGAACGCTACAGGGAAGGAACTCCACGAAGTTCTAATCAACTTGTGAAGACTGACGGACATAGCTTTTCAGAATAAAAGCAACCTTTGAAGAAATGTTTACAAAAACTTGCATAACCTATGACCTTTGGTCTATGGATGTAGTTAGTGCATCAAACACTAGTTTTTAGTGAACTTGCTGAGTACAGTCGTACTCAACCATACCTTCTTAACCCTTGCTAGATTCTAAAGACATTTAAGACCAAGAAGATGAAACACTCTATTCAATTGAAGACCAAACATAATTCCGCTATGAGGAGCTAGAAATACTCGGAAGCGCCAAAGGAAACAACTACAGAAGAGTCTGAAGCATAGATGTGTCAGATATAGTTAATTGAGACTAGTAGTATATATCTCTATCCTCTATCTATTAATCTCATATTATAGTAAGGTTTAGTTTCCTTCTTTATCTTGTTCTCAAGTTATTATAATTTAGCTCTGAGTCATCGGGATACCTCTATGGACCTAGGAGGATCTCGAAGTCATCATGTAATTTCTGGTTGTAATAATAATATATGTTTGTGGACCCTCTTTGTTTTTGTTGTACCACTCTAAGGGATGTAATATTTGAGAAATGGTGTTCCATGAGTGTTCTATCAACGACTATAGTGTACTACATCATGAAGTGGTATGCCGGGTCACCGCAGGAAACGTGGGCGATGTAGTCTAACTCATAGTTGTAATATACCAAGATTTTAGAAATTTGGATTTCAAAAAATTGCATCTACATTACATCATGCCATCATGAAAAACTCTAGATCAAAAAGCTTATGTAAAAATTCATTTTGAAAGTCTCAAAATCATCCCTTAAGGTATAATTTGAAAATATATGTTTTTATTTGTATTGGATAGAGAATAATACCCTAATGTCCTAAAAACAATTTTTTCCCTCAAACCTTAAACCCTACTTTAGTATTTTCCAAACTAGCCACATAAAGGCATTTTATACAATGGCAAAGTGGTTATTTTGATTTTGATCAAATCAATCCTCTATAAAGTTTATTGGGTCTATATTGAATTTAAAAAAAATTGGAAACTTGTTTGGATCCATTTGAAGGTATAAAACTAAATCTATAAAAGAAATAAGAAAACAAAAAAGAAAAAGAAAAGAAATGAAAAAAAAACAAACTAAACCCTACCCTCGGATTAGCCTTGGCCTAGCCCACCTAACACCTGGTCCTATCTACTGCCCGGATGTGAGTAGAGCAGCAGCCGCGCGCGCGGCACCGCAACAGGCCGGCCCATTGCTTCCAGCAACCTGGGGCCCAGTTGTCTTTCCCTCCCTCTCACTAGAGAACAAACTCGATACGAGTTCTTCACACCCGACACGTTCCTGGCAAAATCTCCCCCGATTCCATCGATTTCCCCTTGCCCCTCCAGCACGCCTTAGCCCTATATAAACCCCGCCTCCTCCTTTGTCTTGTTTTTTCTATGAATTCAAAAACCCTAGCGCTACCACGCTCTGGTTCCGATATCGCTGGAGCCATCGCTCGGTCAAGCTCCAAACTAGAGGTACCCGCCTCCCCGAGCCCTACCTTCCTCACCACCTTGTTCCTCTCCTTGCGCCGCGTTGTTACACATATTTTTCCCCTTCTGTAGAACATCATAGCAACCACGATTCATCGTCGGAGTCTGCATCGACGCCTCTTCTCCATCAGCGCGCCACTTCCCGTGGAGGACGAGAGAGTCCGCGTTGATATTTCCCTCTCGTTCATTGTGATCCGCTGCACCCCGTAGACAACACCGCCATTTCCTAGAGACACCGGAGCACCGCCATCGTCGGCCTCCGTCTCAACGGTGATCCCTGAAGGATTGGCTCCCTGCCCTCCGATCGCCCGTTGACGCTCCAGATTAGATCGTCCCGCGTATGGGCATCAACCAATTAGCACGCGCCGCATTCCACGCGCACTCATCAGCCGACAAAATGCTAGATGATCTTGTCAGCTCAGACAGCTAGGTCAGCATCCACGCCGCGTCAGCACAGAATATTCCCGACATTAATAAAATTGATTAAAAATTACAGAAAATGGATAGATATTAGAAAAATCATATAAAAAGATTTCCATATCCAAAAATTGCGTATAATATATCAAATTGAAGATAATTGTATGTAGATTAAGATGGACAGGTTAGACCTAACTTTTGCCGAAAAAATGACCAGTAATAATTCAATTAGTTTTAATGTCCTTTTAGGGTAAATAAATTATAGTAAATTATTTACAGGTCTGAAAAATATAAATAATATGTCCATGGATTCACTATTTTGTGTAGATTATATATCTAATCTTGGATATAATTTTTGTGGTAATAAAGTTTTCAAATGATTTAAAATCTACTAAAGAGTAATTAAATCACAAAAAAGATCTATAATTCCTTTTTAGTTGACAAAAATTGCTACTGGCTCTAAATGGAATTACCTATCTAGTAGTATTTAAGTCACAATTTAATATGACATAAACATTAGAAGTTGAATTAAAGTGAGTTAAACCCCCATTAAATCAATATAACTTTATTAATAAATTGTTTTATGCATTAAATGTTTTCCCATGAGCATCATGTCATATAGTAGTGTTCATAGAACTAAATACAACCACTGTGACTTATTAAATAATCATGCATGCATTTTTATCATTGTTTTATTGTATTGTTGCATTTTTTCATGATTGCAATGTTTTGAATGGTGTGTTTGTTGTGCTTTATTTGAAATATTAGATTGCGAGGAGTGCAACTATTATAATTGTGACGAGTGCAACGATTGCAATTGTGAGGATTGTTTGAATGCTACATCAACTAAAGGCAAGTGGCACTTCCTAAATGTCCTAATTATTTTCCTATGCATTGTAGTTGTTTTTAGTAGAAGTGCACGTGTAGGAATATTTTGCACTATTTGCTATGCTATGCTATGTACTATTTAGGATATCCCTTTTGTATCTTACGTGGAAACATCATAGTTGTAGTATGCTTAGTCCTACTATAGATTCAGGGTAGAATACCATGTTGGCATTATATGTGGTATATTGGAAAATTATGTTTTTATATAATAAAACAAGTACTTCATGTATCACCTAGGTAGAATGTGGATACTCAGTTGTGAATAAAGTGGCAATGAAGGGGACCGTATATTTGATTACCTCTCTCGTATGTGCACTAGAAGAATACCACCTAGGATCATAAAGATTGACATGTTTCTCGTATAGTGGCTTCCGTGTACAACCACATGCTATATGGGCCCTGTCATAGTCCATTACATAGCGGAAGACCCTTGTATTGGTACCTCTTTAGATTAACTAGAATTGTGTATTGGACGTATATCCTTGCATTGGTGCTTGTTAGACATGCTAGTATTGTGTATTGGAAGGACTTATATGAAAAGGCTTCGTCATATTCTCGATCGGTCGGTATACCAATTGGTTTATACTAAACCAACGACCACTGGTGGAGTCAAGAAAAGATTGTGTCATGTGGGTAAAGTGTACAACTTCTGAACAAGATATTACTCTAAGTACTTAGCTGTTTCCTTGATTATGGATAATATTAAGCAACTAAGTCCTGAAGCTTATGGATGATATCGACATTCCAATTTCTTAATAAAATTTGATGGTTTGAACAAGGGAGTAGGAGCATTTGGTGTTGGCCAATGTGTTTAGACAATTTTCAGAAAGGATGAAAACTATTTGGGAATGTTAGTATAAAACTATTGCTTTATGCAAATTAGCCTAAACTCCACTTAGACAAATATGCATGTAATTGATAGGTTCCATTTTATATCCACATACTAGTGACACTTGCCAATACATTCAAAGTATTGACCATTTGTGGCTGCACCTTTTCATGTTGCAGGTTATTTTGTTTTTGAGTTATCGTTATAGGTCGCAAGACTCCACTCAACAATTGTTCGCCTATGGCAAATTTGAAGGATGGAGATCTACCTTGTTATTGCTTTCCGCTATGTAGTTGAACAATGTAATGTAAATTTTGGATCATATTCGGTATATTTATGATACACCGTTATATTTGGTATGATTTTGTATTGTGTGTGTAATGACCCACAAGTATAGGGGGCGTATCACAGTATTTTCGATAAGTAAGAGTGTCGAACCCAACGAGGAGCAGAAGGTGCTGGATAGTGGCTTGGAGCAAGAATTCTCTGTAAATACTTAGCAAACGGATTTTAGGGGTTTTTGATAATGCAAGTAAATAAAGTACCAGTAAATAAAAGATAGTAAGAATAAATGCAGCAAGTGGCCTAATCCTTTCTTTAGCAAAGGACAAGCCGGTTGTATTACTTAAGATGACCAAATGTTCTCGAGGACTCATGGGAATATCGTCAAGTGCTTTTGCTTCTTATAGTTGATTAATCTTCTTTAGCTTGCTAAGTGTTGTGTGGGTGAACCTGTGCTAATGTACCGACCTTCTTAGGACTAATACATACTTGTGATTATACCCCTGGCAAGCCTCTGCAAATACAAGAAAGTAATTAAGATAGAAATCTAACCACAGCTTTAAACTCTAAGACCCTGACGTCCCTTGTGCAAAGGTTTCCTAACGGGGTTCAGGATTCTGTCACTCCGGAAACCCCTACGATTAGTAGCCAAATACACAATGCATTCCCCTAGGCCCATATAGGTGAAGTGTCATGTAGTCGACGTTCACATGACACCACTAGAAGAAGTACACCACAACTTAAATATGAAACCATTGAATCTTTCTCAACAAAATTCCACTACTAACAACATGACTTCTCCCATGTCCTCAAGAACTAAACGAACTACTCACAAGACATCATATGGATGAAGATCAGAGATGAAATAATGATATGTAACAATCTGAACATAGACAATAATTCAATGGTTCACTCAATAGCATCAACTACAAGGAGTAATCAACACCAGGAAAGTTTCCCCTAAGAACTATGCAAGATTCAACCCAATTGTTACAGCGGTAGGATGGTGGTGATGATGGTGCTGATGAAGATGATGGTGGTGATGATGATGATGATCCCGATGAAGTCCATCTTGATGGTGGTGTTGATGGCAATGATCTCCCCTCTCCGGGAAGGAATTCCCCCGGCAGAATTCTGTCTGCCGGAGAGATCTTTCTCTCTTGGTGTTTTCCGCCCCGCAGAGGCGGCGGAATCTTTCTGTGGTTGCTCTCCGAGTCTTAGGGTTTCGGGAGGATAATATACGCCGGAGGGGAGAGCCAGGAGTGGGCTAGGGCGGCCACACCACCTGGTGGTGCGGCCTGGGGCGGCCGGCGCCAGGGGTGGTGTGGGCCCCCTGTGGCCCATCTCCACTCCCCCTTCTGGCAACCTTCGTCTTCTGGAAAAATAGAATTTTCCATGTGTTTTCCCGGATTTTCCGATCTTCTCGAATTTTGCCTCCAAACAGCTCCTTTTCCATCAGAATCATGACTGCAGCGGTCCATGCTCCAAAAGTCATCAACCATGCAAAAATAGATGAAATAACATAAGTATCATCTCTTAATATGAAATATATCAATGAATAACAGTAAGTTATGATATAGAATAGTAATGCAAAATGGACGTATCAACTCCCCCCAAGCTTAGACTTCGCTTGCCCCCAAGCAAAACTGAGCTCAATAAACGTGACCTCATGTTTATGGAGTGAAGAGTCAATAAAAGAATACAGACAAGAAGCATCACATTCATCAATACATAAATCATAATATAAGGCAACTCACTATTATATAACTTAACTTGCAATAGGTAAAGGAAACACAATAAAGATGCATAAAGTAAATCATAATTGGTAATGGAAAACTTGGCTCTTGGTCGAAGAATAGTTGACAATTTGCAGGAGTTCACAAATAACCGGTTTTCAATGATAGCATTCAAAGTAGTAAACACTAAGATAAGAGCAAATGTGCAAAACAAGGAACATAAGAAAAATGATTGAATAAATCATCATCTGAATGCATGAAACACAACAACTCAAAATACTTGCTGAGATAGAAGGGAATAAGTTTACTGACTCAACTAAAAAGTAAAAGAAAGGCCCTTTGCAGAGGGAAGCAGGGATTTCAAGTATCATAAAGAGCTTCCAAAAATTATGATACTTATTAGCTTTAAGCTCTCATTGCCCCTATCATAGGCATCTTTAGGTGATTCAGGTTAAAGTGATCAAATATAAGGATATGCTTGACAAGTTGTAAGTTGAAATCTCATGACCCTTGAATACGAGGGACGCTCCTCATGCTACTCAAGTTTAGTTACTTGTAAGGTCTTGTCATAGTAAGTACATGTGTATCATAGAGAACCACCAACGGGGTACCCCTTGCCCGATGATATGGAAGAATCCCCATATCAAAATGACAAGGCAAGCAGACAACAAGCATCTCAGCAATCTTCTTATTTACCATGGGAAAATGGTGCTTTTTTTCTCTTTCCTCTTTTCTCATATCTTTTTTTTTCTTTTTCTCTTTTTTTTTCTCAATCTCTATCTCTTTTTTATAAGAAGAATGCTTCATAGATGCTCATTATGGTTACACTGCAAGTTTCCACCATGATTAGGCATGGATTAGACCAGCGGCCAAGGCGTTTCTCTAACACACATACATAACTCCATGGACTTACAAGCTCCCCTTTCATTTCACACCGACGACATCCATAGACAAAAGAGCATGATATCAACTAGGTACAATGTACCAGTGCAATGTTGAAAGCGTTCCCCATGATAGCACGGTTCTGCTAATTCACAACTTACAAAGTGCAAGCATATACGCAACATAGATGGGCACAATGGTTCAAGTTTATTAAGTTCAAGAAAGTAAGGTGTGCCATAAAGTTCGTGAGAGTTTTAATCACTAATTTTCACATAACTAGTTTAATTCGGAAGGTAGATAAAACATGAATTTACTTGGAATAGCAATAATGCTAATAGGTAGGTATGGTGGACACAAATGGGATGGGTTTTGGTTTAAGGATTGGATGCATGAGAAGAATTCCCTCACAGTACCGGTTTTTGGCTAGCAAGGCTGGGTAGCAAGTATAAGAATTGAAGGAAACAAACAAACATACAAGTGATAAAAACAAACATGCAATCTTCCTTGGAAGCACAGAAGATCTTAACTAGAGAATACTAAGCTTATGAGAAAATCAAGAAAGAAAGATGATGAAATTTTATTTCTTTAGAGTACTTTTATCTTTTTCATTCAACTCTCAAAATTAGTGTTGCTACTGACTGAGCCAGGTTTGCCAAAACAAACTAAATTAACTCAATGATCCCAAAGTGATACCAATACTAACAACAAGATCAATCATACAATAGCAATTGAAAACTAATATAAGATATGCAAAAGAGTAAATGATAGAACTTCTCATTAATATTCCATAACGGCAAATCACACCAAGGGATACATATATAATGAGAGAGGAGACACTTCCACAATGCAAACCATCCTATATGATAACTTCTCTATTCATGATATGACTGTACTAAAAAGGTAGAAAGATAGAAGATAGTGGTGTGATACCGCGACACTCCCCCAAGCTTGGAACAAACCAAGGGGATGCCAAAACTGATGACGAATTACTCCTTCGGTGGTGGTGGTATTCTCTCGATAAGCCTTTTGATTAATTTCCCCAAGTCATCAATCTCGAAGGTGAGATTACGAATCAACTCCGAGTTTTGCTCAATATGGCTCATGATCATGTCGAGTTGCGGATTCTAGCTCTTGCAGTTCTTTCCCCACTCTTCCTCCTTGAGGTCTTCTTTTCATGTATGGTTAGAACGAGGCAAATACCAGTTGGAGGGTAGTTTCTCCTTGGGCATATTCTGGTATTGATGCTCATGGATAAGGGTATGGAAAGGATTCTTGGTGCGTGGAGGAAGTGACCGTGGAGCCAAACAGTGACGAGGAGGCTTCCCTCCAGTTGACATTCGTGCAGTCCTTTTGACCTTGGTAGGGTTTGCCAACACTCCAATGCTTGCAATGGTAGTGCCAGTGTGCGGATGCTGGCTTTTCTTTGCCTCCACTTCATCTTCACTCTTGATCTCCTTCTCCTTGCCAGGATCTTGAGGATCCTCCTCCATAGGCTCCTTTCCCTTATCCTTGGAGGAGACCATTGTGCTTCTAAAATTTAAGAATAGTTCCTGGCAGAAACAGATCGAAACAAAAACATGACGAGAACACGATATACAAACCTCGGGGGATCCGGGGGATTATATATTACGAAGTTTTACAACAAAATGAAGGTACTGGGAGAAAACGGATCGAAGACGGAGTCCGGGGCGGCCACACCACCTGGTGGCACGACTAGGGGTGGGCCCGCGCCATAGGGTGGTGTGAGCCACCCAGGCTCCGTTTCCGTCCCTCTTTCACTTCGTTGCTTTCCTTGTTGGATAAAAACTGCAAAAAATATAACTGGACATATTTT
Organism: Avena eriantha; assembly: GCA_910589775.1. NCBI lineage: Eukaryota > Viridiplantae > Streptophyta > Magnoliopsida > Poales > Poaceae > Avena > Avena eriantha. The sequence goes on from OU342745.1 coordinate 140,254,819, forward strand.
TCGCGGAACTTTTCTTACCAGAACTGTCACCTATTCGAAAACGGACTCTGTAGGTCTTTGAACTTGGTCTTTAATAAATTTTTCCGGAGTTACCACTTGAATAACATCAATATCTTGATCTTCATACACATATTTCTTGAGTCATGAAACCTTTCATTTCTTTTTACACCATTTTCTCCACTAACGTAGAAATTTCTTTCTCACAAAACTTCACGTAGTTCTCATTAGCAACATTAGTATAAGCGAGGTAATAAACCTTTTAAGTTCAATTTCAACTGAAATCCATCAAAACATAAGCTACTTAAACAACTCCTTCCGAAAGCCCAAAAGAATTCAAAAAGGAAATCGATTTAAGAGGCAAATGTAAGAGTGGTCAAAATCTGTCAAAACAGACCAGCAAGCAAAGATCAATTTTTTTGGAAATCTTCTGTTCCTCAAATCAAAAAGTGCGAAACTAATGAAAGTTAAATAACAATCTGGGGCAGAAGCACAAAACATTACAGCACAATCCGAAGTAAAGAGATCTCTCACGAATGTTTACGGTGAAGCACAAAAATCTGTTTCGGGACAACAACTTCCCCAAATATTACTTCTCTCTCATTAGAGGTTGATCTTGACACAAAAACCAAACAAAAAGGATAAGGAGAGGTTATTACCGAGGTAATAACTTCCAAGACTCAAACAAACAAAAACAAACTGAAAGCACAAATAAATTCGGTTGTCTCTGAAAAAACTTTTTCTTTATAGCCATTAAGATGGGCAGGATAATTTCAATGATGCTCACATAAGAATATGAATTGAGGTGAAAGAGGGAATCAAGAAGAAAATATACACATATCTAAGTCTAACCCACTTCCTATGCAAGGGAATTTTGTAAGAAAATAAATTGTTGAAACCAAAGGCGACAAACATAGGAAGGCAAACAAGTACATCATAAAGATTTTCAGCATAAAGCGAGAAAACTTAATATTATTGAGATGCATTAGAACAGTCTTTCCTCTCTCATAATAACTTTCAGCATCATGCATAAACTTAACAATATAACTATCACAAGAACCATCATAGCAATGATCACTTATTCTAGCAAAAAACACATGAATACTTGTTCTTATAACACTATTTTGTGAAACAATACTTGAAGTACCCTTACAAAGAATAGTGTGTCCATCTCCTACATATTTAGTGACAAAGTCTTTCACATGTGCTATCATAGGTTCAATAGCTACTTGTTCATCAGGTTCAACAACTTTATTTGTACTTTCATTAACCATACTAGCTATCATAGAATGTTCCTTTATCTTAACTGGGAAACACATTTTCTCAATGTAAGGTTCAGGTAAAATATGATTAGCAGTATAAACTTCAGTATTTCTTGCAGGAACACTCTTAGCAACATCTTTATATGGTTCATGATACTTATTCCACTTCTTTTTAGGCACTTCAATATAGGAATCAAAAAACTTAAAATAAGTTGCAATAGCTTGAGAGTCTAGACCATAAGTATTTTTAATATTTTGAAAGTCATCAGTTCCCATAAAAGATTCAATGCATTGATAATCATAATTTATACCTGACTTTCTTCGTTTGTCATTCTCCCATGCTTCAGCATTGTCTTGAATACGGTCTAGAAGATCCCATTTATCTTCTTCTTCCATGCGAGTGAATGATCTAGCACAAGAAGCATCCAATAAATCCTTATCATGAAGAGAAAGCCTTGCATAAAAGTTATTGATAATAATATTGTTGGGGAGCTCATGAATGGGAAATTTGAGCATTAGTAACTTCAATCTTCCCTAAGCTTGAGCTGTGCTCTCTCCATCAATAGGCCAAAAGTTGTATATTTGATTCCGATCTTTATGAATCTCACTAGGAGGATAAAATTTGGAATAAAAGAGAGGCACTACTTCCTCCCATTCAAGAGCTTGACCATTCTTCAGCAGCTTATACCATTCCTCAGCTCTTCCTTTTAGTGATAATGAGAATTACTTCTTCTTGACTTGATCTGTTGTAATACCTGCACACTTGAACAATGCGCATAATTCGTGTATAAAGAGCAAATGATCACTGGGATGGACAGTTCCATCTCCAACATAATAGTATCCATAACACGATCAATAATTGTTGTAGGTATTTTAGAAGTATCATTCTCAGCAGGTGGTGGTTCATCTACTACCTTAGCAGTGGTAGTAGCATTACGAAATAAGAAACTCAGCGAATTATCCATAATGAAAATAAAGCAACTAATAGAAATAAACAATACTCACAGTAGAAGTTTCCTTTACCAGTTCCACTCTCCAATAGCGCTTCACTCCCTGGCAATGGCGCCAGAAAATAGTCTTGATGACCCACAAGTATAGGGGGTGTATCGCAGTATTTTCGATAAGTAAGAGTGTCGAACAAAACGAGGAGCAGAAGGTGCTGGCTAGTGGCTTGGAGCATGAATTCTCTGTAAATACTTAGCTAACGGATTTTTAGGTGTTTTTGATAATGCAAGTAAATAAAGTACGAGTAAATAAAAGACAGTAAGAATAAATGCAGCAAGTGTCCCAATCCTTTCTTTAGCCGGTTGTATTACTTAAGATGACCAAACGTTCTCGAGGACACATGGTGGTGATGATGGTGCTGATGAAGATGATAATCCCGATGAAGTCCAGCTTGATGGTGGTGTTGATGACGACGATCTCCCCTCTCTGGGAAGGAATTCCCCTTGCACAATTCTGTCTACCGGAGAGATCTTTCTCTCTCGATGTTTTCCGCCCCGCAGAGACGGCGGAATCTTTCTGTGGTCACTCCCCGAGTCTTAGGGTTTCGGGAGGACAATATACGCTAGAGGGGAGAGCCGGGAGTGGACCAGGGCGGCCACACCACCTGGTGGCGCGCCCTGGGGTAGCCCAGGCCAGGTGGTGGTGTGGGCCCCCTGTGGCCCATCTCCACTCCCCCTTCTAGCAACCTTCGTCTTCTGGAAAAAAAGAATTTTCCATGTATTTTCCCGGATTTTCTAATCTTCGCGAATTTCGCCTCCAAACAACTCCTTTTCCATCAGAATCCTGACTGCAGTGGTCCATGCTCAAAAAGTCATCAACCATGCAAAAATAGATGAAATAACATAAGTATCATCTCTTAATATGAAATATATCAATAAATAACAGTAAATTATGATATAGAATAGTGATGCAAAATGGATGTATCAGTGTGCTAGTGAACCGATCCAGGGATTAACACTATACACAGGAACTCGGCCTTTTTAGGCGAGCGTGTTAAAGTAGCTGACCTCAAGGTCATGTTAGCCCTCGCGAGACATCCAAGTGCCACAACTAACAAAACCTCCGTGGTCTCGCACACGACAAGTGCTCGATAATGACTGCTGGAGTGGAAGTAGACCTTCTGGAATTGGGATCCAACAGCACGACGGTGTACTGGAGTGGTGTCATCTCCCACGCACTCAGTTCTTCTGGGAATTGCAAGCACGGAGCCAACGAGAAAGATATAGGGGGAAATCCCTAAGGAAAAATGCCTTATGATTTTGCCAATTTATTGTGTATTTTCCCTCTCCCTAGACCCCTCTTTATATAAGAGAAGGGGAGGGACCCCCACATTCTAGCTGGCAATGTGGAACTAAAGGAGGAGGGGAGGCGCACCATGGGAAGAGCTCCAGACGAGTGGGCCCCACCCCCACCCCACACGTGGCCAAGCACGGCCAGGCCAATGGCAATAGGTGGCTTCCCCCACATGGGCCCTTCCTCCGAGAAGTGGCCCATTAGGGAGGATCTGACCAAAAATCATTTTTAAATTAGATTTTTGTTCATTAATTCATATAAAAATCACATTTACACTAATAGAAAACAACTTATCAGTGGCGCATATGGGATGTGCCGCTGCTACCTCACCACTAAATTGTAATTATTGTGGCGCATATTGCCAATATGTAGAATTTTTCTTCCAATTTTTTTTGAAAAAGCCGAGCCAGATCTCAAATTTCTCTATCACATATTGGAAATATGCGCCACAATTTTTTTCAAATTTCAAAAAAAGCTGGCCAGATCTAGATCTGGATCTAGCACCATCGCAACGGCTGGAATTTTGCCAGAATTTTGTTGGAGGCCATGTCCATGGCCAAAAGTGGGGGTCACCGGAGGAGGGCTAGGCCAGAGGTCGATGGAGGAGTGGAGTCGCCAGAGATGGTGGAGGAGGAGGCAGCTGGAGGAGAAGTATTGAGGAGAGGAGGAGTAAAGGATAAACAGAGGGATAAGAGGCGCTGACATGATTCAAATTTTGAATCCCACCCAAAAATTCCTTGGCGCATATTGGACATATGCACCATAGAATTATCTCCCTGTTTTTATTTTTTATAGGAAAAAATCTTCTTTTGGCCATACATTTTTACTCTTTATGAATTTGGGGATTATGTAATATCTAGAATGGCCTTTGGCCGTTGAATTCAAGTAGGAAATTTCGAGACGATCATTTTGATAGGTTAAAGATTTTTTGAGTCCTGTAGCTCGTGTAATGTCAAAAATACTAACATAAGGTGTTTTCTGCCACACAAAGTTAGAACCAGAGGACAGGGATTGTGGGCTCCCCGGATTATTCATCTGAGATTCCCTATTATGCGTACATCCACGTTCCCATGATTAGTGAGCCGTGGAACATAACCGACAGGTACCATTACAACATCCGAAACATAACGAATTACAAGACTTACATAAATGCCATTGTGGCTACAACATCCTTAGCAGCGGAAATCATCACGCCCAGAGCCCAATCGTGCCTCAACCTACATGCAGCTGACTGGGAAGACGCCCTAGCTCGCTGGACGTCACCTGAATCTTCCGATGTCAAACCTCTGAAAGTCTGGCCAAGTATATAGCTATGGACACCACCGTGAGTACTTTTGAATATACTCACAAACCACCAGGATTGAAGAAATAAGGAAATGCAAGTCTGGCTGTGGCGAGATAGCTTTATCTGGAGTTGTTTTTGAAACATCCTAGACTACCCCTTGCAGTTATGGCATCTCCATATCTTTGTTGAAAAAGAGTTTTTGAAAACATGCCTTTGTTTTATAAGACATCTCCATATCTTTGTTGAAAAAGATTTTTGAAAACTGTTTTTGTAGTAAAACCCCTTTTTAAACTTCTTCGACCACCTCGGGTCAAAACAAAGCTTTCGAACTCGGGTTCCCCCGGAACCTTCGTCCACTTCGTACTTGTTTACGAAACAAGCACAGTTTGGGTACTCCTAGCCAACACCTTTACAACCGTCCTTGACCATGGACACGACTATTCGAATAGGTTATACTCTGCAGAGTTTGTGCACTTTCCCCACAGGAATCAATACATCCGCCGGGATACAACCACGGCCCACTACCATGGTAGATGGGGGTCCGGATAATCAAACCTAACCTTTCGCTTGTCTACCCTAGCAAAGGCATGCTTTTCCTCTTGGGTTTGTTCTCCCCGGCAACGAGTATGTCGCTCCTAGCCATAGTCCTGCCTTTCATACACGCGCATACCCAAGCCACAACTTGGCGTATACCTTAAATCTGGTGACTCCACTTCCTTCCATACTCCAAGTCATACCGTCCGTGGGAGACCCAATTGTTGCACTGGTCTCCTGCCAGTTCAGGCTCACTCTTGCCGAAACAAGCAACATGCTTCATATCTGTGATCTGGAGGCGCCTGCCCGGAATTCCAGGGATCTCTCCCTATAATCAAGGTATAAGTTGCCTCGGCTAATGCGGACAAAGTACGAGTTAAGCCCCGGCACCTGGGGTAATGTGGTTACACGGATAAAAATTGTTCCGGTAAAGGCGTAGAACATCCCATCACCAAGTGGATGATTTTGACTAGAGTATGAGAGGGAATGTTCTTGGAGGAATTGCAAGGTATCAGAGCATCAACAAGTGGATGATGTTGAAGGGTAGATTGAGTGGAAGGGTTCCAAGCTTGAATATTGGTCTTCAACAAGTGGATGATGTTGAAGGGTAGATTGAGTGGAAGGGTTCCAAATATGGTTAAGGGTTTGAGATGATCACCTAGTGGCTAGGGATCATATAAAGATTTGTATTCTTGATCAGGGATTGATGATTTGGAAACATCCTGATCCTAGGGATGAGCTCCTAGAGTATCTCATACTCATTACTAAGCAAACAAGCCAAGCAACAGATCAAGGCAACTCATCTTATAAACTATTCAACTACTACTAGGGTTACCATCAAGCTTAGCTTGAGGCAGGGTTAGGGCATTTTGAAGACGGGTTTGTGTTTTGAAAAGAATAAGAGTCATTGGTATCTCTACCAAGAGTAGGATTCAAATTCTTTGAAAGGAGGTTTTGGTAAAGCTAGAGATAAGATTAGTTGAGTGTTCTGTCTTGAAAACATAAGGAGATTATTATATATCTCTCCATAGTTTTATTAATTGAAGCTACCAAAATAGTTTTGGTTACATAGGCATCTTGGCTCATGTTTTGAAATGCCAGAACGTTTGAGAATATGTAAAATGAGCCAGGATAGTTTTGGGGAAATAGCTTTTGTCAACTGAGGGTGAGGTAAGGAGTATCCTAAGATACACTTCATAGGCACAAATGCAAACAAACCACAAGCAAGCACTGTACCAAAGCATAAGAACGTTTTTGTTCCCCCTGATTTTTGCATTCTGGACAACAAATCAGGGTTGCTGAAATTAGGATGTTATAAGGATTGTTTAGAAAATCCCCAAAATCAATGTAAAACATGGATATAATATCATTAAGTTAAAATATGTGGGAACGTGTATCAACAAACTACAAAGCTCATGTATGCATTTTACATGCATCATTAGTGTAGGCTGATCCACGAATAGCTCATGCAGATCCACCATGAACTCCTTCGTCTTCATCGTCACACATGCAACGCATCTACCGGTATCCACACACGAGGGAGAAGAATCGAGTAGATGACTGTTAGATCTTTTCTTGCCCAATATGGGAGTCGAGGAAGTTACGACTAGGTTAGGGAAATCTTTCCCATTCCGCTTATATAGGTATCCCTGTGTCAATACCTGAATTTTTAATCCCAGATGCCTGTTATGCCATACCTCGCAATCCTAGGATTACCATTTTTGCAAGACATAACAGATTGGATATCACAGTACATCATCCATTACAAAACATAATAAGGTTTTACACAAATAAAGGATCTCATGATCTAGTCTTAATACAATCAAGCAGAGGAATAATCAAGCATATTAGTGTGCTCCATCTTCGGGGTCACAGGCAAGCTGACGATGGGAGATGATCCTAGTTGTCATAGACATCCTGCTGTCCATCATCCTGGTAGTCCTCCTCATAGTCTGGCCACGGGAGTAGCCAGGGACAAAGCCATGAGTACTCTTTAAGTACTCACAAACTATCACTAACAAGTAAGGTAGTTCTAGTACAAATCTTAAGCTCTAGGTTTATTTGCAAAAATCCAGATTTATCTAAGGTGCGTTCAGAAGTAAATAAAGATAATTTAATGTTCTAAATTACCTAAGTGGGAACTTAGTTTTCATGTTCACAACCTTGTTGTGGTCAAGTCAAAGTCACAATTTATTTCGCAAGTCATTTTGAAAACATCTGATGACGGAACAGTATGGCCACTCCAACTGTCCATGACCGCGGACGAGGCTATTCGAATAGTTTGACACTCTACAGAGGTGCCACACTTTCACCACAAAATTCGATACATCCGTCAGGGATAACCCTGAATCATCATACTTAGTATGCGGATAATCAATCATAACCTTTCAATTACACACTCTAGTATAGGAACCTCCCCTATGAGCTTGGCCTCCCAGCCATGGCCATCTGCATCCTGGGAACTGCATAGGTGGACAAATGTCAAGAGGTAGCCTCAACTCAAACCTCTTCCGCGAGGGAACCGATACTAAGGCATATAAACTTCCGGCTAAGCCCTACCCAATTTAGGTATTGTGGTTGTACAGTAAAATTGGAATGGTATCGCATCCGAACCCAACCATCAGTTTTTATAAAGGGCTAACGCTTATGCCTCAACATTTTCATCATCGAATCCTTTGGTGTTTCTCAACACATGTCAAAACATATTAATAGAATGAAGCATCATTCCAAGGTTTTCATAATCATTTTCACCAAGTATTCCCATCTAAAGTGATCAACTTTTATGCTTAGCACTAGCCACTAAGGTTAAGAGTGTTCACTAATGGGGGGGGGGGGGTAACTTCAATCTCATGCCATAGAATGACATCTAAGTGTGACTAGATAGGCCTAGTTTTATACTCTTTATGCTACCTATACTAAAAGTAAAGAACTTTGGTAAAGTAAAAAAATAAAGCTTGCAATTAAAACTTGGGATTTGGTATAATCAAAGTGGTATAACCAAAGCATGCCTAATGCATCTTGCTTAAGTTATCAAGGGGCAAGTGTTAACTTCCATAGTTCTAGCTTGCACATAATATCTTGCTTAGTAATGATGGCTTGCCTTAGTTGGTGCAGTGACAACAGCTGTCTTCGTCTTCTTCTTGGTAGTACTCCTCCTCGTATCCTTGGTCGGTACTATCGTCTATAAAGGAATACGGGATACACAATCACCAAACAATATTTAACTAATACTATTTAGCACACTAAGGCTCATACTTGATGATCTAGCATCATCACAAACATCACATGAAATAAAGAATTAGTCTTATTTATTTTATTTTAGAAAAGTAATTTCTACTCATTGAAATTAATTAAGATTTAGTATTATCCAATTAAAATATGGGATCATGTTGACACATGTCATCAGCACATATTCTAATACATAGGAATGTGATTTAAAGTGTTGGTCACATTTTATAAAGTTTAAGATTACTATTTAATAAAATTAAAGTGACTAGAAATGCCTATATAGCATTCTTTTGGTACTAGTCCAATTTCACTGCATGCAAACCTGATTATTTTTACATATTCAGATATATCTTATCAAATGAGATTTCTGAGAGTTGGAATCAACCCAAAAGCATTTATGGTTGATTTTTGAAAAATGTTTGAAGTTACAAGAGTCTCTGTCTTGTTATTTGTTCTATAGATTATGTCTAACTCCAAATGATTTAAATCCAACGGGCTTGGATAGATAATTTAAACACCTTTCTAGGAAAATTTGAATCATGCAATTTGGCTTAGTGAAACTCAGGAATTGAATTTTGAATCCATGGATGGAAACTGGTTTAAACTAAAATGGAAAATCAATATTTGAATTTCCTGAGCTGTGTGGGAAAGCTAAACAGGCTGGCCCAACTGCACTGCACAACGCAGCGGGCTAGTGACAGAACGGCCCCACTAGTCAGTGAGTTAGTTTAACCGAAATGGTATCTTTCAACTTGAGCCCTACGGTTAGAATCTAATCTGACGGCTACGGTTCATCGTCGACGACAAATAGCTCCGGCGAGGTTTTAACCCTAACGCGGTGGTGGGGGTCTAGCTAGGCTCACCTAGGCTCCAGCTAGGGTCGGCGACGGGGGCGATCGACGTGGTAGACGACGGCGGTTCGAGGCGCGGTCGCGGCAGGTCTTGGGGTTGTCGAAATCGATGGTGCCCTTCTCCTCCAGCAGCGGCGGGCTCCGACCAAATTCCGGCGAGGGAGAGCTCGCTTTGCTTCGTGAAGAAGTGTGGGAGTGGCTGTGAGGAGTTGGGAGTGCAGTGGTGTGGAGAAGGGAAGCGGGTGTGGCCTCCTTTTATACTGCGGGGAGAGGACCGAACGATGCGGGCGCGAGCTCATCGGTGACGACGCTACAGGCTACTAGCAGTGTGGCGGAGGCTAGTGGATGGTGCGTGGTTCCCTGGCGGTTCTTATGGGCGTAATGGCGGGGCGTGGGGCGATGTGGTTTGGTGCGTGGCGTGTTGACTTTGCTGGGGTGATAGTGAATGTCAAGGTCATAATCCTTGATTAACTCTATCCATCTCCTTTGCCTCATATTCAGCTCCTTCTAGGTGAAAATATACTTTAGGCTCTTGTGATCCGAATAAATCTCACAGTGGTTACCCATAAGGTAATGACGCCATGTCATCAAGGTTAAACTACGACTGCTAGTTCAAGATCATGGGTAGGGTAGTTTTTCTCATGCTGCTTCAGGTGTCGGAACAAATATGCTATGACTTTGCCTTCTTGCATCAAGACACATACGAGACCAATCTTGGACGCATCACAATACACATCAAAAGGCTTCTTGATATCTGGCATAATAAGAATTGGGGCCGAAATCAATCTCTTCTTGAGCTCTTGAAAACTCGCTTCACATTTGTCCGTCCATTCAAACTTCTTATCTTTCTTCAACAATTGGGTCATCGGTCTTGCGATGCTCGAAAATCCTTCCACAAATTTGCGGTAGTATCCTACTAATCCAAGAAATGCGCGGACTTGGGTTTGAGTGGTTGGGGATTTCCATGCGTCAACATCTCTGATCTTGGCGGGATCGATAGCGACTCCTCCTGCCAACACAATGTGTAATAGGAATCCTACTTCCTTCAACCAGAACTCACATTTGCTAAACTTGGCATACAATCGATGTTATCTAAGGGTTTCAAGGATGGTTCTCAGGTGTAGCTCATGGTCTTCTTCTAATTTGGAATAGATCAGAATATCATCGATAAAAACAACGACATACTTATCTAGGAAGTTCATAAAAATCTTATTCATGAGATTCATGAAATAAGCAGGGGCATGGTTAATCCAAACGACATGACCGTATACTCATACAATCCATATCTGGTGGTAAAGGCGGTCTTTGGAATATCCGTTGCACGAATCTTGAGTTGGTGATAACCAGTTCTAACATCAATCTTAGAAAACACTCTAGCACCTGTCAACTGGTCAAACACATCCTCTATCTTCGGCAGTGGGTACTTTTTATTGATGGTGACGTCATTCAGCTTCCGGTAATCCGTGCACAAACGGTTACCTCCATCTTTCTTATCCACAAACAAAACAGGCGATCTCCATGGCGATGCACTTGGTTGAATCAAACCTTTCGCAAACATGGCATCAAGTTGTTTCTCAGCTCCACTAATTCAGATGGGTTCACTCTATAAGGTCTCTGAGCTATGGGTCCAGGTCCGGGAATTAGTTCAATGATGAACTCGATATCCCGATCTGGGGGCATACCGGGCAATTCATCTGGGAACACATCAGGGTATTCACAGACTACTCTGACTTGGTCTATGGTTGGTTGGGCTAGACTCTGGTTGCACTTGAATTGATGGGGCAAGGTTTCCGATACATTCTCTACTGATACTCTAGAGCTACTGGTCATGGCTATGGCTTTCTTGGCACAGTCGATTAATCCTTTATGTTTCGACATCCAATCCATTCCTAGTACTACTTCCAAACCTTTGGTTCCAAGTACTATTAGATTTGCATAAAAATCTATTCCATGGATTCAGATAGGCACAGCCTTGCAAATTTTTCTAGCTTTGGTGGTTGAACCAGGTATTTGAGCTATCATAACATGCTTCAGTTTTGTGGGTGGAATCTTACTAGTGCATGCAAATTCTTCTAAAAAAATGAGTGCGATGCTCCAGAATCAAACAACACTCTTGCAACTAATGAGTTAACAGAAAACATACCCATCACGACATCTGGCGCTTCCTGGGATTCTTCAGCATTCATTTGGAACAGACGACCGTTGCGGTTGAGCGAATTACCTGGGGCAAATCTTCTTCCAGGCTGAACACGGCGCTGCTGCTGAGCGGGTGCATTCGCATTGGTGGTTGCTGCAAGCTTCTTGGGACACTCATTGGAGTAGTGACCCTTGACTCCACATTCAAAGCAAGTAATATGGGAGTTGTCTTTGGCTGCAATAGGTACAACATTACTTCCAGTCCTTGGGGCAGTATTGTTGTTGTTGGTGTTGGACTTGGGCGGTGCACGGTTGAAGTTGTTGGAGTTGCCAGGGTTGTTGTTGTGATTTCCTCCAAACTTAGGTTTCCTCCGCTACGATTGGGATAGTTGGGACGGGACATAGCGGGTCTATTGTTTCCTGGGGCAGATCCTGTAGATGGGTTGGGGCGATACTTCTGAGTATGGTTGGCTCCACTCTGGTGCATCATGCGACGCTTGCAGTTGTCATTGGCTTGGTTGAGCTGCCCTTCCATATGAATGGTGGAGTCTACTAGCTCTTCTAGATCCTCAAAACGGATGTTGACTAACACAGTCTGCATTTCATCATGTAGTCCATTTAGGAACCTTTCCTTCTTCTTGAACTCGGTGTTGATCTTATCAGGGGCATATTTAGCTAAGGACAGAAATTTGTCACGGTACTCCACTACCGTCATCCTTCCTTGCTTGAGTTCCCTGAACTCATCTCTCATTCTGGTGACTAAACCTTGTGGCACATGGGTGCGGCTGAACCTGATCTTGAATGCTTCCCAAGTCATCATCTGACTGTCATTCATGGTACGGGTGCTATTCCACCAGGCTCTTGCATCTCCTGCCAGATAGTGGGTGGCAAACAGTACCTTCTCATTGGCTTCAACTCCTGCTACCTCTAGATTGTTCTCCATTTTTTGCAGCCAGTCATCAGCATCTAAGGGATCCTCGGACTTGGTAAAGATGGGGGGATTGCTATTTTGAAAGTTCTTGAGCTTGGATCCATGGTGATCCTGGTTTCCATGGCCTTGATTATTATGGTCCATTTGAGCTATCTGTTGAAGAGTGGCTAGGTTGGCTTGGCATTCTGCTCTACTAGCTTCACGGTTAGAAACTAGCATCTGAAGAATCTTTAGCATCAGGTCCTGAGATGAACTGCTCCCTCCAGGGTTTCCACGAGTCATCTGAAGATTGAGATAGATGATGAGATAAGAGGGAAATTTCGAAGGTTCATGGTTTTCTTTCAAAAGCTTTAAACTTTGAGCTTAACTTAGGTTTGGCAAACTAACTTCCTCTCATTCATTCATTCAAAGCACACAATACAAAAACACACCACCCACAAATGGAAAACAGATGGTTTTAAGAACCATTCTGTGAAACTACGATACAGTGGGACCGATACAACTCATTCCTACGGTAGTGATCAAGTGCATCTAGTCATCATCAATGAAGTCGGAATCATCATCATCAGTGTGGAACTCCATGGCATCATCCTCCAGGTAGTCGTTGTCATCACTGAGGTAAGAGTAAAGATCTCCTTGGATATCTTCACCTTCCTCCTCCTCCTTTGTTTCAAGCTGGACTTCATGTTTACGGATGGTCTTCTCAAGAGCGGCCACCTTCTTGCGAAGACGATTGATGGTGCGATCCTTCTTCTCGCATTGAGGACAAAGTGATTGGCGATCCTTGATGAGCATGGCAATAGTTGGAGGCAATGGCAAGGTTGTGGTTGGTGATACATTGCAAATGTATCTATAATTTTTGATGTTCCATGCTTGGTTTTATCCACTTTCTTGTGTTCTGTCCACACTTTGGAGTACTTTTCATATGATTTCTTGGACTAACCTATTAACAAGAGCCACAGTGCCAGCTGCCTGTTTTCTGCTGTTTTTCGTTCCAGGAAATTCAGAAAATGAATATTCTCGGAATTGGACGGGACAAAAGCCAAAGTGCCTATTTTTTTGGAAGTCATCAGATGCCAGAATACGAGACCGAGAAGGGCTGGGGGCCGGCCACAACACCTGGCCGCGCGGTTAGGCCTGGCCCGCGCGGCTAGGCCTGGCCCGCGCCAGGGGGTGGTCTGGCCGACCCTAGCACCACCTTGGCCTCTCCTTCCGCCTATAAGATGCCCTCAGGACAAGAACCCTAAGGACCCGATCAAAAATCCACGAAAGAGTCTATAGCCGCCGTCGTCTATATCCCTAGATCAGGAGGGATCTGAAGCTCTTTCCGGCACCCTGCCGGAGAGGGGATTTCACCCTGGAGGCCTTCATCATCATCATGTAAGCCTCCGGTGTGATGCGTGAGTAGTTTATCTCTGGACTACAGATCCATGTAGTAGCTAGATGGCTGGTTCTCCTCCTTTGTGCTTTCATGTCTAGATCTTGTGAGCTCCGTTCAATCAAGATCATCTATTTGTAATTCATACATGTTGTGTTTGCGGGGATCCGATGGATATTGAGATGCTATTTCAGATTGATTATTGATTCTATCATGTCTTTGTTATTTGTGATCTTGCATGCTTTCTGTTGTTAGTATCTATCTTGGCCAAGTAGATGCTAGCAACTCCAAGAGTTAGTATTTATGCTCGAGAGTGGTTTCATGACTCTAGTAATCTGGGGAAGTGACAGAAATCTCTAAGGTACTAGATGTGTTGTTGCTACTAGGGAGAAAACAACAATCCTTTGTTCATAGAACAATCGTATTGTTTACATTACATGCAATTCGTAAAGCAATAACATGTTGCTAGCAACTTAATACTGGAGGGGGGTCGGATGATAACCTGAAGGTGGATTATTAGTCTTAGATGCAGTTTGATGGCGGTCTATGTATAATGTTGTAGTGCCCAATCAAGTTCCAAAGGAGTCAAGATGATTAGTATATGCATGTATAGCTTTCTCGATGTTTGTCAATTGCCCCGATGTAATTTGTTCACCCAGCATGTTATCTATCTTAAGGAGAGCCACCTCTAGTGAACTATGGATCCCGGTCCTTTATTTTATATGCAATCTATAAACTGTTTACTGCTTTGTGTTTACTTTCTGCAAACTATTACTTCCTTCCATTCGATATGTTTAATCCTTTGTTTTCAGCAAAACTGGTGAGATTGACAACCTCATCGCAAGTTGGGACAGAGTTCTGTGGCTGTGTTGTGCAGGTTTCCACATTGCTGCTGGCACCGGTAGTGCGCCCTGCCAACGTTCAGCTAGCTACACCTTTGGGGTGTTTCCTTGCTCCTACTGAATTGATAACCTTGGTTTCGTACTGAGGGAAAACTTGTTGTTGTGCTCATCATACTTTCCTCTTGGGGTTCCCAATGAGCTCGATATATTTTGGGCCATCAAGCATATTTTCTAGCGCCGTTGCCGGGGAGGCAAGGACATCTTCACAAGGGGAGTCCCTCATAACCAATCTCTTTACTTTGTTATTTTTTTTTCTTTGTTTCTTTTTGCTTTGTTTGCTTGTTTTGTTATTCAAAAACACAAAAATAATTTTACTAGTTTGCTTCCTTATTTGAAAAACACAAAATAAAAAATTTAGTTCCTATCTTAAGTTGCCACTATGTCTAGCCTTGCTCCAATCACTATGTCACCCGAGGAAATGATTTTCACTTTTAAACAAGGAATTGAGGATAGCTTCAAGGAAGCTTGGTCTAGAATCTCTGATCTACATGAAAAAACTGAGCCTAAAATGACTCAAAGCTTGTTCCTTAGCAGTTTCTACCTTAGAATTTCTCTTTGCTATAGATATGCTTTAGATGCTGTTGTGGGAGGAGATTTCCTCCAATGTAATGAGGATGATGCTGTTAATGCTATAAAGAAATTGATCCTTACTTACAACTTGCCTAGCCAAACTGATATTTCTTTCGCAAAAATATTTGCTAGATTGAACACTCTTGAGACTGGCACTGCTAGCTTAAAAGATTGCTATAATATGCTTAGGGAGCATCAAAATTATGTTCCAATAAATTCTGAACCATCAAAGTGGCTCCCCATAGTAAAGATTGAGATAAATACTGAAACTTTTCAAGCCCGCTGTGATATCATGTCTGAATTTTGTCTTATGCCCAAAGATATTTATGAATCTTTGAATCATTGGGGGCTTACTGAAGGAGGAAAAAAATATCTCTTACTAATAATGCTACCATATTACCTACTGGAATAGCTGAAGGAGTGTTTGCAAAGATCCTTGGGAAAATGATTTCTACTGATTATCATGTCATTGAATGTGCAGGAAAAGGACAAATTACACTTGGAAGGTCCCTATTAGAACTCCTTGGAGCAATAATAGATGTGGGAAAGGGGACCATGCACCTTTCTTCTCCACCAAATAATCATATTTTGCCCAAGGTTAAGAATAAAAGTAAGAGAGGTAAGGGCAAAATTTTTGGTCTTAATGCTTCTTCATTTGAGAACACTTGATTCTTTCTTGCTTCTTATGCCTAACTTAAAGGCGTTAAAGAAAAGTACTTATTGGGAGATAACCCAAAAGTTTTAGATGAGTCTTGGAAGTTATTACCTCTATAATAACCGCTCCTTATCCTTTTTATTTTCCTTTTTGTCCCAAGAGTAACCTCTAATGAGAGAGAAGTAATGATTGGGAAAGTTGCTGCCCCGAAACAGATTTCTCTGCTTCACTGTACAAATTTGTGTAAAATCTATGAACGTGTTTTTGAGGCGTGAATTTTTTTTCTTGTGCCCCAGGTTGTTATCTAACTTTCGTTAGTTCAACACTTTTTGATTTGAGCAACATAAGGTCTTCGAAAAAATTCGTCTTTACCTACTGGACTGTTTTGATTAATTTCTGTCATTTTTTGCATTTGCTTCTTGTTGGTTCCTTTTTGAGTTCTTTTGGGGAATTGAGCTTTCTGAGGGAAGTGCTTCAGTAGCTAGTGTTCTAATGGAAGTTTATTTGGTGTTGGAACTGAACCTTAAGACTTATTATCTTGAGTGCACTAATGTTGCTAATAAAGATTGTGTGACGTTTTGTATGAATGAAAAATTTCAGGTGTATGGAAGAAATTAGTAATGAGATGAAGGATGGACTAAAGCTCAAGCTTGGGGATGCCACGCGTGTCACCCCAAGAAATATCTAAAAAGTACAAGCGTTAAATCTTGGGTGTTCCCAAGGCATCCCCTTCTTCATCAATAAAAATCTCAGGTTTCTTCCAAACGCTTTGTTTTTATTGTTTCATGCACAATTGTGTTGTTCTTGGAGCGTCTTCTTTTTCGTTTTCGTTTTTCGTTTTCTTTGTTTGCTTAGTTTGCTGAATAAATTGGTTGGACCTCCTCTTTCATACATTGGTTTTCAAATAGTTTGGTTTGGATTGGAAATGAGTAGGAAAGTTCATGCTTATGTGTTAAAAAGAGCTTGTTTTTGACTGTGGCCTATGCTTTGTCATGCCATGCTTGATATTGTTTTGGCTTTATGCTTAGTATTATTTTCTGTAGCATGACTTGTTATAAACAATTGAGATTACTTAATGTTCCTTGGATGAATCATGTGTTGTTTTAGCATATTAAAGCATAGTATAGTGGTATTCTCCTTTGATGCTTTATTTGGGTTTTCTTGGCGCATGCTCACACCATGGTATGACTATCTCAAGTCACCATAGCCTTTATGATCCTTTAGTTTTCAACTTGTAGTATCACTTTATGCTTTGATCAATGATGTTTTGTCGCTCTGCATGATTATGGCCATTATTGCTCTCTCAGTTTGTCGCTCCCAGTCTTTTGCTAGCCTCCACAACCAAGTATGAGTTCCACTCATGCATCCAACTCCCTAAACCAAGTTATTCCAAAGAGTCCAACATACCTACCTACTAGCTTATGCTATTCCAAGTATATTCATGCTTTTTTTTACCTTCCGAATTAAACTTGTTATGAGAAAACTAGTGATTAAAGCTCTCACGAACTTGATGACACACTTTACTTTTTTTGCATTTAATAAACTTGAACCATTGGGTCCTTCTTTGTTGCGTATATGCTTGCGCTTTATAAGTTGAATTTAGCAGAACCATGTATCATTGGGAACGCTTTCAACGTTGCACTTGTACTTTGTACCCCGTTGATATCATGTTATTTTGCTTATGGATCCCGGCGGTGTGAAATAGAAGTGAAACTTGTAAGATCATGGAGTTTGTATGTGTGTTAAAGAAACGCCTAGGCCGCTAGCCTAAGCCTTGCGTAATCATGGTGGAAATTTGCAGCATCACCATAATGAGCAATGTATGAAGCATCCTCAATAAAAACCTATGCAAATAGCAAATAAAAAGATCGTTGAGATGCTCATTGTCTGCTTGCCTTGTCATTTTTATTATGGGATAGCTCCTGTATCATGTGCAAGGGGTACCCCATTGGCGGTTCTTTATGATACATATGTACTTATAATGACAAGAGTTTACTTGTGACAAAAGTTGAGTAGCATGAGATTCGGTCTTCGTAAGTAAGGGGCATGAGGTTTCGGTTTATAACTTGTCAAGCATATCCTCTTAGTTGTGTCACTTTAACCTTAATCACCTTCAAGATGCTTATGATAGGGGTAATGAGAGCTGAAAGCAATAAGTACCATAATTTTTGGAAGCTCTTTATGAGACTTGAATCCTTTCTTCCACCATTCTATTGAGTCTCCACCTTCTACCTTATGCACCTACTTTGAGAGCATAGTGGCCATTCTTAGTTCTATGTGCATTGTCCTAAGACTAGTTGATTGATGCATAACTTGATATTGCTTGTTTTAAACTATTTGTATCTAGTCACTCTTATGAGCTTTGAAGGTGTCCTATGCAATTATATTTTCTACTCTATGAGGGACAAGCTGAATACTATTATGCTATGTTTTCTTTATGTGAAACAAACAAACCTCTTACAAAGCATTGTTATTCATGAATCTTTTGTTTGTGACTTTTCATGTTGCATCGTAGTTTCTTTGTCTTATTGCTAGAACTTTGTCTTTCATGTTATGATTGAAGTACTATAATTCTAGCCTTGAATGTTTTACAAATACTTTGATCAAGTCTTTGATGGTGCATGTCACCTCAATAATTATTCTTTCTTTTTATCACTTACCTACTAGAGGACGAGCATGTTGATACATTGCAAATGTATCTATAATTTTTGATGTTCCATGCTTGGTTTTATCCACTTTGTTCTGTTCTTTCCACACTTTGGAGTACTTTTCATATGATTTCTTGGACTAACCTATTAATAAGAGCCATAGTGCCAGCTGCCTGTTTTCTTCTATTTTTGGTTCTAGCAAAGTCAGAAATTGAATATTCTTGGAATTGGACGGGACAAAAGCCAAAGTGCCTATTTTTCTGGAAGTCATCAGATGCCAGAATACGAGACAGAGAAGGGCTAGGGGCCGACCACACCACCTGTCGTGCGGCCAGGCCTGGCCCGCGCTAGGGGGTGGTCTGGCCGACCCCATCACCCCTTGGCCTCTCCTTCTGCCTATAAGATGCCCTCGGGACGAAAACCCTAAGGACCCGATCAAAAATCCACAAAAGAGTCTGTAGCTGTCGTCGTCTCTATCCCTAGATCGGGAGGGATCTGAAGCTCTTCCCGGCACCCTGCTAGAGAGGGGATTTCACACTGGAGGCCTTCTTCATCATCATGCATGTGGCGCCCCGCAAAAACCACTACTAGAAAATCACGTTGTTTTTGAGCATTGCATCGTCATGACCACATGCTCATGTCATCATGCCACATTCCATTTGAGCATCGTCACGTCATCTTGCATTTGTTAAATTATTTTCGAAAAGTCTGTTTCTGTTTTCTAAACGCCTCGTCTTTATTTCAAATTAAAACTCCGGTCTCTTCCGGATATTTTGTTTGTCTAAAATATATTTACAAAAGGCTTTTAAAAATAAAATAAAATAATAGTCTAATAAAAATAAAACGTTTTTAGTAGGGGAGGCAGCCGGCCAGGCCTAGCCAGCCGGCCTACCACCCCACCAGCTAACCGTAAAACCCCCTCTCCCTCCTGCCCACTGCCACATGTCCTCCTCCCAGCCGCTAACCTGCCCATCCCCCATCACCTGGCCCCTCCTCCACATTCCCCTGGGCCCACTCCACCCCGCCACCTGCCGCCAGACCCGCCAGCCCCGCGTGCGGTACACGCCACCGCCCAACACGCACACCGCGCGCGCAGAAAACCGCCCCAACCCGCGACCCTCACCCTGCACGCACTCCCGCAACCGGCCCCACCTGCACGCGCACAACTATATCTCCACCAACCACCCCATCCCCACCCTGTCGCTACCAACACCACGTGGGCCCCACCCCGACTCGATCCCCTGCTCCTCCCCATCACCTCGCCCGGCCCCGCCGCCAGATCCCGCCGTCGCGCGGCCGTCCCGTCGCCGGCCGTCAGCGACCAAGCGCGCCCTGCGTCCCCGCCGTCTGCCGCCTTCGCGTAGGCCCCGTCTCGCCGGAGCTCCTCTGGCTAAGCTCCGTCGACCCAAGCCGCGTCTCCGCCGCCGGCGCCCCGTCCTCCGCCCGTCCCCACACCGTGGTCTCCCTCCCCATCCTGCAAGGTCGCCGCAGTCGACCTCTCTGCCGCCGCACACGAGCTCCTCCGGCCCACGCCCCCCGTCGATCTTGCCCTCCATCTCCTCTCCAGTTCACCTTCGCCCCCGCGTCCACCGGCCGGAGCCTGTCCTCGACCTCAGCACCGCGCGCCCCGTCGCCACATCCTCCCCGCGTCCCCGCCCGTTGCCGCCATCGTCCCCACCCTGTTGAGCTCCTCGCCATGCCAGGGCTCGCCGTCCTCGCCCCTGCGCCCTCGCAGGCCGCCGCCGCCCGTGAGGCGCGCCGCCGGGGTCCTCTCCTCGTCGAGCTGAGCGCCTCGTCCACCCCCACGTTTTTCTCTCTGGCGACCAACTGCAGCGTGTGCGCCCCGCATCCGCGACTCCGAGCGCCACCCGCGTCGGCCTCCTCCGGCGGGCATGACTCCCTCTCCTCCGCGGCGGTCCGACCAAGCTCGCCGCCTCCCCAGCACCTTCCCCTGAGAGCTCCGTTGCAGCCAAAGATCGCACCTGCACGTCGCCATGGCCGCCTCCACCTCGGTGCTGCAGCGGTGACCCTACCGCCAGGAGCGCTCCTTCCTGCTTGTTGTTTTGTCCCTGCGGTGATGTGTGTGTCCCTCCGTGGAAGTCCAAGGCAGCATGTTGGTGTGCCACACCTTCCATCAAGGTCTCCTTCCTGGACACCGAAGACCGTCCCGACCCCGCCAAGACCCCACAAACCAAGTTCTCCGACACGGAACACCAAGATCTACTTCGTGGGTGCCGAGCACCGAGACCGCCTCCCCGGACGACGAGCTCTTCTACCTGAACCCGAAGACCACGGATGCGACAAGTACTTCTTCCCGGACCGATGCCCGAGGCCGCCGAACACCAAGGTCTTCTTCTCGGACCCGATGACCGCCAAGATCGCCACCCGGAACGACAAGCGCTTCATCTCGGAACACCAAGTCCTTCTTCCCGGATGCGACAAGATCTACTCCGTTGTCCGGGAACGTTCCTGCCGAGACCGATCCCCGTTGAACCCTGCCGAACCCCCGAACCCCCCGGAGCCCAAGTTCGCCGAACCCTAATGTGATTCCCTATCCGAGACCCCTATTATTTTTATAATAATAACATTATCACTTGTTGCATATTAAATGGTTCATATTCGCATTGCATCATGTGGGTTTGGGGGCATTATGCCGATTCACATCATAATTAAATATGGAGTCTATATGAGGGCTTTTCTAGTCTTATATCGGCTCCATTTAAATTGGTGTAGTGAACCGATGCCATGTTTCGCCCTGTTAAAACAACATTTAAATTGCGGGGGTTCTAAATCACTTGAACCGCCTAATTAATTGTCGGGACCCCGGTTCCGCTTAATACTGGCTAAATGCACCGCATCCGCATCATATCATAATCATGCCGGATCTTCTGTCATAGTATTAAATATTGCATCCGGTGTTTCTTCTAGTGTTTGCTTCTTCGCGGATTAGACCGATGAGTGGATGCCAGTATCGACAAGTTCTCCGGTTATGATCCTTCGGCAGTGTTTCCCAGGCGAGCATTCTCCCTCTTTCTACCTATTTTGCATTTATAGTCTTTACTTCCTCCTATTGATCTATTGCTATCCGTGTCGCGATGCTTTAGTGTTCCGTGCCAGATATATTCCTTGCAGCCGTTATATTTCCTTGGACACCTCCTATTACCCGTTGCTTGATAGACAGCTGGCCCTGCGAGTCGTAGTTGCTTGCTCAGGTGTTGCCTCGCGTCGTCGATGTTCCACAGTTGTTGGGCGGTTGGAAAATGTTTAATGGTGGTGTGGATCATGTTTCTAATTATAGCTTATTAATTAATGTTGATGGTAGATTAATGCAGAGGCACCGGTGGGTAGTAGTAAATATTTGGTTCTTAACCGCTCACTAGTGTCCCCTAGGACCCGAGTTCTTGACACCTGTTCCGAGATCGAGCGTGCTAACCACAGGTGGGGTGTTCGGGCACGCCCATCGGCTTACTACCTGATTTCAAAGTACTATACCGGGGGCCACAAGTAGTTTGGGGCTCTATTACTATTCTGTACTTATGCCATGTTTACTGCTTTATTTAATTTGTGCGTGGAGCCCCTGTACTGTTTTGGATCGCGCCACGTTTTCGCGGTATCGACAAGCCCAATCACACTTTTTGGGTTCCCAGTCGTTTACAGCCGTCGTCGCAAACCCTGGGTCCGTCTCAGAGCCGGCCGACTTCGTTGCGGGTAGCTTAGTGGGGTGGCCCCCATGTACTTGCTTTGGGTCTAGGAAACTCATGACTTAGGCCCCGCCGACATACCGATGGGTGTATGTTAATTGATCTGGCAAAAAGGGTCGAAGTGCGTGTGGATACTTTGGTGCACCCCTGCAGGGTTCAATCTTTTCGAAAAGCCGTGTCCGCGGTTATGGACGACTTGGAGCACAGTTTCTCGATCATAGATAACTATAACTAAAGTTTACTGCTATAATTTGATTTGTATCTGAGATGACTAGTAATTTGGATAACTGCCATGGAAAGATTAAATAAAGCTGCCAATCGTGTGAGTTTCCTCGGCTTGACTTCCTCGTATGGTCTCGAGGGGGAATACCAGGATGGGTATATTTGGTGTTAGTATCAGTTTGGAGCCGAGTAGGTCTTTCTTATCCCTCCCTAATAGCCGTCAGTATTACAGAGTCTCTATAGGTTGTTTCCTGTCGCTGCGCTGCCGCTTCAGCCCACCATACCTATGTAGGCGAGAGCCGCCAAATTCTAGCCTCGCCATGTGCTGGCCTCAGTACTGACGCTCCTCTTTTTCCTTTGCCCTTTGTCGGCACCCCTTCTGTTTTAGCAGGTTTGAGATCGACGTCGTTAGCAGGGTTACCCTTCCGGCTTGGCATGGGCAGGTTTATGGACGCCATTGGTTATTCTTTAGGGCTCTTAGCCCCATTTGCATCTTGTCCGTAGTCAGACGCTCTATCGTTTTCAAGGTGATTTGGATCTTTGTATATTATATCTATATTCTTGACTCATGGAGTCGTTGTTGTAAATATCTGTTCTGTGGGTCCCATCAAGGACTGTTGTGTAATGGTATTACTTCGTTTTCCACCCGCACGAAAGTGCCTGGTGGGCGTCCTTGAATCGTTTCTATGCGGGTTTGGCGGAAAGGGCTAAAACTTGCATAGGGCCGATTCGAGGGTGTTACAGAGTGGTATCAGAGCCCAGCAGTTGCGATACCCCACAAGTCCAGCCTGTAGGATAACCTAGCTAACGGCCGAAGTAGAGTGTCAAAACTATTTTCGCAAAATCGGTTGGATATATCTGATTAGGTCTGCTTTTACTCCTTACCCTCTGCTGTTCTCCTCTTACCTCTGCGTGTTTTGGATTTGTTCTCTTCCATTCTTCTAGTCCAGGATTTCTCGTGGTTGGTTTTTTCCGTCGTACCTTCAGGGTCTCGCTCCCTCCTCTGACAACAGTTTTTCTACATCCGGTCTTCGTGTTATCTGAGTGATCCCTTGTCTGTGGTACCAGCCTTTGTTCCTTGTTTGTGCCTTCCGGTGTTTTCCGACGCGATGACATCATCTACGCCAGATCCGATGCAGAGCCTGCATCACTCCTTTGTTTCCGAACCTCGATTGTCGAGATCTTCAGTCTGTATTCCGAGAGTTGGTTGCATAATTCTCCTATTCATGTGCAAAGTAATGCTTTGAGTGCGGGATGGAGTAGCTACCATACCACTACTCTTATCATTCGCTTTGTACATTGAATCGGTGGATCCAGCAATTTTAGTCCGTCCACGGAAGTTAGAGGTGGCTTTATTTGTTGATACCTCTATCTTCGCCTTTTTGTTCCCGGAGTGTTCTCTCGATGATCACGAACAAGGACTCTTGTTAGTGGTGTCGCGAGGATCTACATGAAGCGAGAAGATTCAGATCGCCGACCTTCTTCCCGGTACCATGAGGCGGATCTCGAGGGCGAGATCCATTGTTAGTGGTGTCGAATTATGGCGCCCCGCAAAAACCACTACTAGAAAATCGCGTTGTTTTTGTGCATTGCATCGTCATGACCGCATGCTCATGTCATCATGCCACATTGCATTTGAGCATCGTCACGTCATCTTGCATTTGTCTGCATAAAATTATTGTCGAAAAGTCCGTTTTTGTTTTCTAAACGCCTCGTCTTTATTTCAAATTAAAACTCCGGTCTCTTCCGGATATTTTGTTTGTCTAAAATATATTTACAAAAGGCTTTTAAAAATAAAATAAAATAATCTAATAAAAATAAAAATAAAACGTTTTTATAGGGGAGACAGCCGGCCAGGCCCAAAGGCCCAGCCAGCCGGCCTACCACCCCACCAGCTAACCCTAAAACCCCCTCTCACTCCTGCCCGCCGCCACATGTCCTCCTCCCAGCTGCCACCCTGCCCATCCCCCATCACCTGGCCCCTCCTCCACCTTCCCCTAGGTCCACTCCACCCGCCACCTGCAGCCAGACCCGCCAGCCCCGCGTGCGGTACATGCCACCGCCCGACACGCACACCGCGCGCGCAGAAAACCGTCCCAACCCGCGACCTCACCCTGCACGCACTCCTGCAACCGGCCCCACCTGCACGCGCACAGCTCGATCTCCACCAGCCACCCCATCCCCACCCTGTTGCTACCGACACCACGTGGGCCCCACCCCGACTCGATCCCCCCGCTCCTCCCCATCACCTCGCCCGGCCCCGCCGCCAGATCCCGCCGCCGCGCGGCCGTCCCATCGCCGGCCGTCAGCGACCAAGCGCGCCCAGCATCCCCGCCGTCTGCCGCCTTCGCGCAGGCCCCGTCTCGCCAGAGCTCCTCCGGCTAAGCTCCGTCGACCCAAGCTGCGTCTCTGCCGCCGGCGCCCCGTCCTCCGCCCGTCCCCACACCGCGGTCTTCCTCCCCATCCCGCAAGGTCGCCGCGGTCGACCTCTCTGCTGCCGCACATGAGCTCCTGCGGCCCACGCCCCCCGTCGACCTCGCCCTCCATCTCCTCTCCAGTTCACCTTCGCCCCAGCGTCCACCGGCCGGAGCCCGGCCTCGACCTCAGCTCCACGCGCCCCGCCGCCACATCCTCCCCGCGTCCCCGCCCGTTGCCACCATCGTCCCCACCCCGTTGAGCTCATCGCCATGCCAGGGCTCGCCATCCTCGCCCCTGCGCCCTCGCAGGCCGCCGCCGCCCGTGAGGAGCGCTGCCGGGGTCCTCTCCTAGTCGAGCTGAACGCCTCGTCCGCCCCCACGTTTTCCTCTCTGGCGACCAACTTCAGCGCGTGTGCCCCGCATACGCGACCCCGAGCGCCACCCGCGTCGGCCTCCTCCGGCGGGCATGACCCCCTCTCCTCCGCGGCGGTCTGACTAAGCTCACCGCCTCCCGAGCACCTTCCCCTGAGAGCTCCATTGCAGCCGGAGATCGCGCCTGCACGTCGCCATGGCCGCCTCCACCTCGGTGCTGCAGCGGTGACCCTGCCACCAGGAGCGCTCCTTCCTGCTTGTTGTTTTGTCCCTGCGGTGATGTGTGTGTCCCTCCGTGCAAGTCCAAGGCAGCATGTTGGTGTGCCACACCTTCCATCAAGGTCTCCTTCCTGGACACCGAAGACAGTCCCAACCCCGCCAAGACCCCGTAAACCAAGTTCTCCGACAAGGAACACCAAGATCTACTTCGTGGGAGCCGAGCACCGAGACCGCCTCCCCAGACGACGAGCTCTTCTACCTGAAACCGAAGACCGCGGATGCGACAAGTACTTCTTCCCGGACCGATGCCCGAGGCCGCCGAACACCAAGGTCTTCTTCTCGGACCCGATGACCGCCAAGATCGCACCCGAAACGACAAGCGCTTCATCTCGGAACACCAAGTCCTTCTTCCCGGATGCGACAAGATCTACTCCGTTGTCCGAGAACGTTCCCGCTGAGACCGATCCCCGTCGAACCCTGCCGAACCCCCCGGAGCCCAAGTTCGCCGAACCCTAATGTGATGCCCTGTCCGAGACCCCCATTATTTTATAATAATAACATTATCACTTGTTGCATATTAAATGGTTCATATTCGCATCGCATCATGTGGGTTTTGGGGGCATTATGCCGATTCACATCATAATTAAATATGGAGTCTATATGAGGGCTTTTCTAGTCTTATATCGGCTCCATTTAAATTGGTGTAGCGAACCGATGCCATGTTTCGCCCTGTTAAAACAACATTTAAATTGCGGGGGTTCTAAATCACTTGAACCGCCTAATTAATTGTCGGGACCCCGGTTCTGCTTAATACTGCCTAATTGCACCGCTTCTGCATCATATCATAATCATGCCAGATCTTCTGTCGTAGTATTAAATATTGCATCCGGTGTTTCTTCTAGTGTTTGCTTCTTCGCGGATTAGACCGATGAGTGGATGCCAGTATCGACAAGTTCTCCGGTTATGATCCTTCGGCAGTGTTTCTGAGGCGAGCATTCTTCCTCTTTCTACCTATTTTGCATTTATAGTCTTTACTTCCTCCTATTGATCTATTGCATCCGTGTCGCGATGCTTTAGTGTTCCGTGCCAGATATATTCCTTGCAGGCGTTATATTGCCTTGGACACCTCCTATTACCCGTTACTTGATAGACAGCTGGCCCTGCGAGTCGTAGTTTCTTGCTCAGGTGTTGCCTCGCGTCGTCGATGTTCCGCAGTTGTTGGGCGGTTGGAAAATGTTTAATGGTGGTGTGGATCATGTTTCTAATTACAGCTTATTAATTAATGTTGATGGTAGATTAATGCAGAGGCACCGGTGGGTAGTAGTAAATATTTAGTTCTTAACCGCTCACTAGTGTCCCCTAGGACCCGAGTTCTTGACACCTGTTCCGAAATTGAGCGCGCTAACCACAGGTGGGGTGTGTGGGCACCCCCATCGGCTTACTACCTGATTTCAAAGTACTGTACCGGGGGCCACAAGTAGTTTGGGGCTTTATTACTATTCTGTACTTATGCCATGTTTACTGCTTTATTTAATTTGTGTGTGGAGCCCCTGTACTGTTTTGGATCGCGCCACGTTTTCGCGGTATCGACAAGCCTAGTCACACTTTTCGGGTTCCCAGTCGTTTACAGCCGTCGTCGCAAACCCTGGGTCCGTCTCGGAGCCGGCCGACTTTGTTGCGGGTAGCTTAGTGGGGTGGCCCCCATGTACTTGCTTTGGGTCTGGGAAACGTCATGACTTAGGCCCCGCCGACATACCGATGGGTGTATGTTAATTGATCTGGCAAAAAGGGTCGAAGTGCGTGTGGATACTTTGGTGCACCCCTGCAGGGTTAAATCTTTTCGAAAAGCCGTGTCCGCGGTTATGGACGACTTGGAGCACAGTTTCTCGATCATAGATAACTATAACTAAAGTTTACTGCTATAATTTGATTTGTATCTGAGATGACTAGTAATTTGGATAACTGCCATGGAAAGATTAAATAAAGCTGCCAATCGTGTGAGTTTCCTCGGCTTGACTTCCTCGTATGGTCACGAGGGAGAATACCAGGATGGGTATGTTTGGTGTTAGTATCAGTTTGGATCTGACTAGGTCTTTCTTATCCCTCCCTAATAGCCGCCAGTATTACAGAGTCTCGATAGGCTGTTTCGTGTCGCTGCGCTGCCGCTTCAGCCCACCATACCTATGTAGGCGAGAGCCGCCGAATTCTAGCCTCGCCATGTGCTGGCCTCAGTACTGACGCTCCTATTTTTCCTTTGCCCTTTGTCGGCACCCCTTTTGTTTTAGCAGGTTTGAGATCGATGTCGTTAGCATGGTTACCCTTCCGGCTTGGCATGGGCAGGTTTATGGATGCCATTGGTTATTCTTCAGGGCTCTTAGCCTCATTTGCATCTTGTCCGTAGTCGGACGCTCTATCGTTTTCAAGGTGATTTGGATCTTTGTATATTATATATGTATTCTTGACTCATGGAGTCGTTGTTGTAAAGATATGTTTTGTGGGTCCCATCGAGGACTGTTGTGTAATGGTATTACTTCGTTTTCCACCCGCATGAAAGTGCCTGGTGGGCGTCATTGAATCGTTTCTATGCGGGTTTGGCGTAAAGGGCTAAAACTTGCATAGGGCCGATTCGAGGGTGTTATAATGCAAGCCTCCGGTGTGATGCGTGAGTAGTTCATCTCTGGACTACAGATCCATGTAGTAGCTAGATGCCTGGTTCTCCTCCTTTGTGCTTTCATGTCTAGATCTTGTAAGATCCGTTCATGATCAAGATCATCTATTTGTAATTCATACATGTTGTGTTTGCGGGGATCCGATGGATATTGAGATGCTATTTCAGATTGATTATTGATTCTATCATGTCTTTGTTATTTGTGATCTTGCATGCTTTCCATTGTTAGTAGCTATCTTGGCCAAGTAGATGCTAGCAACTCCAAGAGTTAGTATTTATGCTCGATAGTGGGTTCATGCCTCTGGTAATCTGGGGAAGTGAAAGAAATCTCTAAGGTACTAGATGTGTTGTTGCTACTAGGGAGAAAACAACAATCCTTTGTTCATAGAACAATCGTATTGTTTACATTACACGCAATTCGTAAAGCAATAACCTGTTGCTTGCAACTTAATACTGGAGGTGGGTTGGATGATAACCTGAAGGTGGATTATTAGTCATAGATGCAGTTTGATGGCGGTCTATGTATAATGTTGTAGTGCCCAATCAAGTTCCAAAGGAGTCAAGATGATTAGTATATGCATGTATTGCTTTCTCTATGTTTGTCAATTGCCTCGATGTAATTTGTTCACCCAGCATGTTATCTATCTTAAGGAGAGCCACCTCTAGTGAACTATGGATCCTGGTCCTTTATTTTATATGCAATCTATAAACTGTTTACTTCTTTGTGTTTACTTTCTGCAAACTATTACTTCCTTCCATTCGATACGTTTAATCCTTTGTTTTCAGCAAAACTGGTGAGATTGACAACCTCATCGCAAGTTGGGGATAGAGTTCTGTGGTTGTGTTGTGCAGGTCTCCACGTTGCTGCTGGCACCGGTAGTGGGACCTGCCAACGTTCAGCTAGCTACACCTTTGGGGTGTTTCCTTGCTCCTACTAGATTGATAACCTTGGTTTCGTACTGAGGGAAAACTTGCTGATGTGCTCATCATACCTTCCTCTTGGGGTTCCCCAACGAGCCCGATATATTTTGGGCCATCAGTTGGCGTAAGCTTGAGCATTGTCCAACTCCTTCTGCCTATCATACAACATGAAGTCAAGATCGTCCACCTGGTGCTTCAGCTCCGGATGTCCTGACATCTCCAAAGGCATTCCCATAGAATCATGCCTTGGGTGAAGTGAGCAAAGCGAGTTCCCTAGATCAAGTTGATGATTTGTCCGCACAGACGGGCGAGAGCTTCATGCATTTCCCTGGCTAATCCATCTAGCCAGTTGTTCTCCCGCTGGGTGAATTGGATCTTGTCTGAAGTTGGTGCTTCCATATTGCCTCTGAGATCTGCAACTATCAGCCATTGTAGATCTCCTCCTACGTGATCATTGAGTTGAGCCCGAAAGAATTCTGGATACGGGCGCTCCTGATACTCTGACAGTGCATCTAGATCCCTTTCAAAAATCAGTTGGCCTCTGTTTCCCAATTGGTAGAACTTGCAATATTGGACTTCCATCTATAAGAATTTAGGATGAGTAAG
The DNA here is from genome assembly GCA_910589775.1 of Avena eriantha. Taxonomy (NCBI): domain Eukaryota; kingdom Viridiplantae; phylum Streptophyta; class Magnoliopsida; order Poales; family Poaceae; genus Avena; species Avena eriantha. The sequence continues at coordinate 140,284,620 of OU342745.1, forward strand.
TTAGTGAGGTGATCAAGTGTGTGAAATTTTATGTGGGACTGTAAGAATTTTTTTTTGAGGACATGATTTTTTTTGAAAGAATCAAGGATAAGAGTGGGAATAGGTTTTCATAAATATTCACTTATTTCATTTTGAAACTAAGTTTTGTTCGGACGTCCATTCTAACTAGGGTCTCCTATGGTCAGGATGGCTCTGATACCAACTTGTCAACACCCGGATTTTTAATCCCAGATGCATGTTATGCCATACCTCGCAATCCCAGGATTACCATTTTTGCGAGAAATAACAGATTGGATATCACAGTACAACATCCATTACAAACCATAATAAGGTTTTACACAAATAAAGGATCTCATGATCCAGTCTTAATACAATCAAGCAGCGGAATAATAAAGCGTAGTAGTGGGCTCCATCTTCGGGGTCATAGGCAATGCTGACGATGGGAGATGATCCTAGTTTTCATAGACATCTTGCTATCCATCATCCTGGTAGTCCTCCTCATAGTCTGGCCACGGGAATAGCCAGGGACAAAGCCATGAGTACTCTTTAAGTACTTGCAAACTATCGCTAACAAGTAAGTTAGTTCTAGTAGGAATCTTAAGCTCTAGGTTTATTTGCAAAAATCCAGATTTATCTAAGCTGCGTTCAGAAGTAAAGAAAGCTAATTTAATGTTCTAAATCACCTAAGTGGGAACTTAGTTTTCATGTTCACAACCCTGTTGTGGTCAAGTCAAAGTCACAATTCATTTCGCAAGTCATTTTGAAAACATCTGACGACGGAACAGTATGGCCACTTTAACTGTCCATGACTGCGGACGCGGCTATTCGAATAGTTTGACACTCTGTAGAGGTGGTACACTTTCACCACAAAATTCGATACATCCGCCAGGGATAACCTTGAATCATCATACTTAGTATGCGGATAATCAAGCATACCCTTTCAATTACATACTCTAGTATAGGCACCTCCCCTATGAGCTTGGCCTCCCAGCCATGGCTATCTTCCATCCTGGACACCGCATAGGTGGACAAACATCAAGAGGTAGCCTTAGCTCAAACCTCTTCCATGAGGGGACCCATACTAAGGCATATAAATTTCCGGCTAAGCCCTACCCAATTCAGGTATTGTGGTTGTACGGTAAAATTGGAATGGTATCGCATCCGAACCCAACCATCAGTTTTTATCAAGGGCTAAGGCTCATGCCTCAACATTTTCATCATCAAATCCTTTGGTGTTTCTCAACACATGTCAAAACATCTCAACAGAATGTAGCATCATTCCATGGTTTTATGCTTAGCACTAGCCACTAAGGTTAAGAGTGTTCACTAATGGGGGGGTGAAAGAACATTTCATGTTTTCCTTTGTTTTGCGTGTTAGATAACAATACTATGGAGACTTTTCATGTGTGCTAAGTGTGCAGGAAGTTTTGAGGGGGGCCGGATAATCTGCCCCTCCATGGGCCAGATAATCCGGCCTACCTCATCTCTCAAGGAAGCCAAGGCGTGTCGCTCTGTGTCCAGTCGGATTTTCTCCTGGAAAATCCGAACTGGGGCGGTTTTTCCTCCCAAGGCTGGATAATCCGGGTTTCGCAAGGGCCGGATAATCCGGCCCCTAGTTTTCGAGCAAAAGGAGCCAAGGCGCGTCGCTCGGTATCCGGTCGGATTTTCTCCTGGAAAATCCGAACTGGGGCGGTTTTTCTTCCCCAGGCCGGATAATCCGGCCTTCGCATAGGACCAGATAATCCGGCCCCCAGAAGATGATCAAGGGCAAGCTCAGCGCATCTCACTGTGAGGGGGCGGATTTTCTGCCAGAGATTCCGAGTCTGGGGCAGAGTTTCCCCAGACCGGATAATCCGTCCCCCACTTGGGCCGGATAATCTGGCCCCCAAAGTGTGCAACGACTGGTTTTTGGAAGGGGGTATACGTACCCCTTCTTCCCCAACGTCCAGAACTCTTGATTCACTCGAATTTGACCAGACCTTGTGCAAGAGCTCTAAATCTCGATCTCCCACTTCAACCACCCGAAGGTCTTGATCTTTGGTGGAATTGAAGGAGGAGAAGTTCATCATTAACGTGAAGAATCAAGCGCTTCAACTCCTCTCCATTCACTTGGAGAAATCCCTGATCTAGTATTCTTGTTAATACCTAGATCTTGTTATTGTATTTGACAACTTTGTTCTTGTGGCAGCTTGTTGTCATTTCGGGAGCCTCCAAGTTGTGTGGAGTTGTTGCCTCGCTAGTTGTGTAAAGGCGCCGGTGCCCGCCTCGAAGGGTACCTATAGTGGAAGGTGGATCAGGCCTGTTGTGGCAAGATCCATCAGAGAACAGGGTGAGGCCTTTTGTGGTGTGGTGGTGTTAGTACTGCCCACCCCTCCAACGCAGACATACTTCCCTTAACAAGGAAGGAACTGCGGTCAAACAAATCATGTGTCTCCGCGTGCTTCACTTCGGTTCACTCGTTCCTCTTCCACTCGCTCTTTACTCGCTAGTAGATAGGTTTGCATATAGGGAAATTCCACACATTAGTTTATCTAGAGAATTTACCTTTGTGGTAAGCCTAAAATTGAAAAAGAATTAAAAATTGGTGTAGCACCTATTCACCCCCCCCTCTAGGTGCCCATACGATCCATTTCAATTGGTATCAGAGCCCCGGCTCTTAATTCGGGCTTAACCGCCTAAGAGGAGTATGGGTACCAAGGATGATGGAAATGAGGTTGTGGATAAGGTCACAATGGATGATCTCAAGTCGTTGGAAACAACCTTGTTGAAATCCTTTTAGGCCAAGATGGAGGAGATGAATCAAATGATTGCTCGCCTTACATCATCCATAGCCCCATCTCCATCGTCCTCTAAGGCTCCCACACCATCATCTAAGGAAAAGGGTAACACCTGATCCAAGGATGATGATGTGGAAGGTGAAAAACTAAATGGCTCCACCTCCAAAAAGGGAAATGGTAAGGAGGAATATAGTGAGGTTTGCCACGTATATTGCCCTGACCCACCTATCCCTCATCCTCATATAAACAATAGGGGTGATCCACCCAAGCTCACTGCATCTTCTTTTAACCAATGGCAATTTCTAATGAAATCTCATGTTTGCAGCTCCTCTATTGAATTGTGGAGGATTATTCAAGAAGTTCATATTGGAGATCAAACCAATCTAACAAGAAGGGAAGTTGTGGATAGCCAGTTGAATGCCACTACTCTCCACATGATACAGCTGGGTGTGGGTCCCAAGTACATGCCACACATTGAACATCTCAACACAGCTAAAGAGGCGTGGCATGCTCTTACGGACCGGTTGGAAATGAAAGCATGAGAAGAAACCGGTATGATGCCCTTAGTAATGAAGCTGAGGGATGGATGGTGAAAACCATGAGGACATGTATAGAAGACTCAAGGGCATCGCAACAACATTTCAGAAGCATGGGGCCACTCACATTGATGATGCATGGATAAAAGAAAGTATGTGAGTGCCTTAATGCCTTTCAAACCGACGGATTTGAAGAGCTTGCAAGGTAGACACAACTATCATCAAATGACATCCAATGAAGTCATGCAAGAAATGGCGTCATTCAAAGTGGCGGCAAAGAATGCTGAAGATGCCCGTGCTCGGGCCATTGGAATGCAAAAGGGTGTCAATGTGACTCTCAAAGCCAATGTTGTTGAGCAAGAGGACGATGAAGGAGTTTTTGAGAGGGTATCCATGGACTGCCCCGATGTGGTCAAACGTGCTCATGGTGAGTACATGACATTCTATGCAAGGAACTTTTGGAAGGACCCTGCCAAAGCCAAGTCTGAACTTGAGCGCAAGAATGGGTCAAATGGAAGAAGAGAAAGTGGCCCAATATTGAGAACTTGCTTCAACTGTGGAGATAGACTACACTTTGTAGCCGAGTGTCCTTATCAAAATAGAGAAGACAATGGTGGCAGGCTCATCCTCAAAGAGAAATCCAAAGCTCCGAAGAAGAAGCCGTTTGCTAAGAAGAATGGCCCTTTCAAGAAGCAACCCAAGATGGTCCTTGTAGCTCAAGAGGAATACTCCTCCGCAAGTGAAGATGAAGAGGATGATGATAGTTCCCGGGAAGTGGCTGCTATAGCCACCACATCGACTCCCTCCTCTCTCTTCGACTCGCCGAACAAGAACGCCATCAACAACAACGCCACTTGTCTAATGGCAAGAGGATCCGAGGTATCAACTTCTAACTCCTCATTTCCTAAAACTAACATAATTTTGGATATGGATGATCATGACAGTCTTAAAATGAAAGAAGAAGTTATTGCCTTGGATACTTTTTTCACTAACCTATAAGGTGAGAACAAACCTTTCTCAAAGGCTAAGCCATGTGAGACTAAATGTCAAAGGAAAAAGGGGGAAAAAGGAGCTCCCAGTCCGCTAGGCCTGGATGGCCAGCCCAACAACCAGCAGCAGCACTGAGCTGCCAGTCGGGTGGGCCGACGGCACCCCTAGGGGCCCAGCATTAGCCAGGCGATGCAGAGGGGAGGTCCGGGTGGGCCGGCTGCTCCCCCTTGGCCCAGCTCGCCTTGCCAGCGGCTCGCGCTAGCAGCTCGAGGCCGGGTGGGCCAGCAGCGGCCTGTGGTCCGCCTGGCGGCCAGGCTCCCCCGCACGCCCGCATGGGCCGGGGTCAAGCTAGCCAACCCGGTGGCCGTTTGGCTACTGTCCGCCAGCGCTCGCCCTTAGTGGTCTGCATGGCGCACAGCGGTAGTAGCTGCCCTATTTTTCTTTTTCTACAGCTTTATTTCTAGGCCTTTTCCCTTCGGGATTTGGCCTAATATAAAAGTTGCCTTTATAATCTTAATCTAAATTTTATTTAGAATATATTAATTCATAATGAACATATACTAAATGTATATTCAAATTCCAATTTATCCGAAAACACTTTTCCGTCCTTTTCCTTTATTCTTTCTCCAAACAACTTCGGATCTCTATATGGAACATTTCTGGCTTTCTCTTTCTCTATTGTGATTCCATCTTATGAATGATCGCTCTCATCGTACCCTTAAGTGTATCCTCTCACGGCTCGGGAATGCTCTAGACATGATCTGTATCAATGATCAATAGAGGGACCAGGGATACCCATGTGACCCCTATGCATTCATGATGACAATGTCGTTTGAACCGCTAAATGTAGCATCCAATTCCTTTTGTTTCTTGATACGACTTGTCCGAGATCCGATCATTGATATCACATACCTTGTTCAATCTCGTTCTCAACAAGTTATGTTTTCTTGTTACCGTGATATTACATCCTCGTGACCGAGTCACATGTTGCAACATTTATGGATGTAATCTCACCAGGCCGACCGTATGTATGTTTACCTGTCATGTGGGTGAACAAATCCCGGCCTTGCAATCACATGTCATCTACTGTTCCTTCGGAATACCCGACGTACACCTTTATGGCCACCGTATTTCCAGATGACGGTTGATGCAGTCTAAGCAGCCTCAGGAAACAGTGAGTAATATGAGCTCACGGTCTAAGGAAAAGGAGTCTAGGTATAGTTGTTGCAACAATGAACTTATATGACTTGATTGTGTTGCAATCCTTCGAGGAATGTCTATCACATCATTCTCCAATGATATGACCCCGTTGTTAATTGACATAAATGCCCATGATCTTGAAACGCAGATCATCCTCATGACCAACGAACTAGTATGAATAGAGGCTACTAGGGACTTGGTTGTTTCATACCACACTTGTACCAATGTTTCTACTTGGCACAGTTATAGCACAATATGAAACTATTATAAACTAATTGAGATATGACAATAAAAACCTATTTATTATTTGCCTCTAGGGCATATCTCCTTCAGTCTCCCACTTGCACTAGAGTACAAATAATCCAGATCACATTTTACTCATATAAACCATATAACATATGCGTTTATAGATCATGCATGCTCATGGGAAACGTCATGTCCATGTTCTGTTTTACCAGATCATTATGTCTTTTGCAAATCATTAATGTCTTCCTAATTTTGACATTCACTCCATTATCTTATAATGGGTCGAAGTACTTGTTTGGCAACAAAGTGAGACTTTGTTTCTAATGTTTATAATGACAGTCGTTTTCACTGTTGTCATCTGAACTTCGAAACACACTTTGCTATCCTTTGTGTATATACTATAGTCATGGCAGCCGAACGAGGCCGGATTCCAGGAGCTTACAGTGACTTTAGATCAACCTCGAGGGCTTTCTCGTGGGCCCTGGTCCCTGGGACACATCATTCTACGTTCAAAGTGAACTATCCCCGCCATAACATTATACATCACATCAGATGGAGCCTTTATACTTCTATATCTATGTAGATCCTAGTGCATGAAATGCAACTATGCCACTTACTTTGCTTCTTGCCATTTAAGTACAAACTTAATTCTGGTTCAGTGATCAACTCAGGAACCTCGGGTCACATTACGTCGAGTATACAATATGGTTGTATGGAAGAACCTATGACTGAGGCATAGGAGATGCAACGCATTTCTTTCTTTCTTTCAACCATAGTTGCAATACTAACTCAATTGTTCATACAGTAAGAACTACTTTCTTACCTTGTTCCATTCTGAGGTTCTTCAGAATCTTGCTTAGGACATTCTGAACTTCTTCAGAATCAAGTCCAGGAAGCATTTGACATTCAGTGTTTATTAAACTCACTAATCTATCTTGATAGATCTCATTATTTAATAACTTCAACTTCTTCCTTATTTATCTAACTTAAATGTTATTAACACCAATCACATCATTCACATATGTCATCCACATATCCGAGAATGATTTCACGCTCCCACTCAAATATGACATTCATATTTAAGATCTAGGGATTTCACTTAGCTCCTACTCAAAATATGTCAGCTACATATTATGAATTAGCCAAGCTGATTTGCTCCCACTCAAATCCAGGTCCTCTCGACAATCTTGGACATTCCAAAATTCTTTGATGATCATCAACTCGACAATTCCACTAACGAGATTTCAATGACCATTCATTTCTCGTACTTAGGTCCATCACGCTCCTTTGTATTTCGTAGCTTGAAACTTTATGATCATTATCATTAGTCTCTCCTCTATATGTAGAGTTTGGATTCACGAAACAAATTCCGCTGCACCACTCAACAATTCGGAGGTAAGGTCAAATACCTTGTTTTGATCTTTTACTTTCTTCCACTTGTATCTTCATTAAGACACGTCGACTTTGGACAACAACAGGTTTTCCCCTTTCATGGAAGATGCATTCATAGCTTCCTAAGAATGCTCTACAAAGACTTGTTTATTCACCACGACTTCGAATTTATCGAAATCTCCAGAAACTCGAACTTTCCATAACATTTATGGTGTTGTTTCCACGAATCTATAGATGTTCCTTTGCATTTCAAAAGAGTGTTTTCTTATTTCGATCTCTAACTCTAAATGACAACTATAACCCCGATAAGAGATAATATTATACCATATGTATCTAATACATATTGATTATGATGTTTAGACATTTCAACACAGTTTGAATTCGTCCAATTATCATAATTTGTGAAACATCTTTCACAAGTTCCTTTTATGCTAAACTTAACTTGAATAATTTAGTCATATCGATCAAATCGAAGAGACTTGTGAATTCAATATCCTCTTTGTTGTGAACTTATTTGAACAATTCAAATCATTTCAAACTTATGTTTCATTAAGTAAATGTGCTTATTCACTTAAGTCCACAATTAACTAACGTTTTCCACTACTTGTTGAAAATATGATACATCACTATGTATAAGATTCAACATTTCTTCGCATATCACCATTTTACCAGAATGCGGAGTTTTAGTCATTTTGCGCAAGAGGCATGGTTTTGCAAAGTCTCTAGATTAAGCATCTAGGACTCCGATCTTCATAAAGAACATGCAATAACTAAAATGACTTAAACTATAGTGTCATTTCATTATTAATATTTGGATATCTTTTAGCATTATAATCCTTTATAAATGTTTAAACAATTATCATTAACATAGTGATGTGAATAACTTATTTATAAGCATAATGTGACCATAACAGTATTGTTCATAAGAATAGTACAAACTAGCTTGTAACTTGTTCATACGAATAATCGTCTCGCCAAAAGCAAGACACACAAACTGTGATTACAAAATCATATTCAAGTCCACTAATCCAAATGATAAACTTGAGGAAAGGGGTGATGTCGGGCATCAACTGTTTTGCTTGCCATCATCAAGTCACATTGCCTCAAAACAAGCAATTCTCAAGCAGATCCTCCTGTTTTCACAAAACAAGACAAGTATCAAATACTTTGCAAACTGCAACGAGTTTTGCAAACACCACATTTATAATTTGTATGTCTTACATATACCTTTTTCATCCATGACCTCCTTTTGTAAGAAAGCCCCTCTAAGAGTTCTCAACTCTAATGCAAGGTCGCTAAGTGTTTTTTCAAACATCCTTTTTCATCCATGATGGAGGAAAACCCATCCAACGGCTCATACTCTATGTTCCTTATTCTGTAGAATACAAAATGTAGCCCAACTCTCCATCGAATGGAGAATGGCTAATTGGATGGTTGTGGAGGAAAAACAAACATGCTGGAGTCATCAAATTATCTCCTAATGGTTATTGTATCAAGAAGAGAGGATCACCTTTACGAGGATATCCCTCAGGGTTGGGTATTAATCTATGAAGTTGGACCCTTTTGCTAAGTTCCAAATTAAGCAATATATTCCCATGGTCACAAAGGACCTCAATGGGATAGGCCAAGATATACTAAGATATTTGCAAATAGACATCTAGACTAAGTTTATAATAAGAGATCAATTTATAATTGGTCTCCACTAAAATTGTCATCCCCTGGACGATTTTAGTGATCGCATGATCCCTATCCTCTGCACCTCCCCCGACCATCACGGCCATCAGTGCAGTATCAAAGGTAGACATTCCATAATGCTAATCACATCATACATGTGACTCATGGTCGATCTTTCGATCTCTTGTGTTCCGAGGCCACGTCTCTGTAACATGCTAGGCTCGGCAAATCTAAATTGTGTGTATTCGCTGTGTAACATGGCTTACACCCACTATATGCGAACGTAGACATGTCTGACCCCTACTCACCGAAGAACTTTCTTGGTGGTGCACACACAAGGGGACCACAGAACATTGGAATTCAATAGGGATTATCTTATTTGCTACCATTGAGTATCTTAATACCAGCACACAATAAGATGTAAACTAGATATCAACATCATATGTATAATGTGATATGATATGGTCCTACTTCTTGTTCCTTGATCTCCATTGAGCGCTCCGGAATGATCTCCATCTTGCCCTTGGTTTGACGGCAAGTCCACGACGCCGCCAGCAGGTCGTCCATCGGAACGATGACTATTACTGTACTACTTAGTAACAAAAAAGTAAACTACTTTACCTTGGCAACAACCAATGCCATATCATAATCACATGCCCCCTGCAAAATGAAGTTAGACGCCTCTACTTTATCTATTGCAAGTTTTACGTGGTTGTTAGGGCTTTCGTAATAGAACCATTTCTAATCTACGAACTTTCCAACCACAACATGGATCCAATAGTTGTCTATACTACACCCCTTTCGGGGCCCTCCGTTGTAAATGCTATATCAACTATCAAATGAGAGATAGACACCCGCTAGCCACTTATACGGTACAAGTCGTATGTTGAGCGTGGAACCAGTCTTGCGTACGAATACGCGTAAGGTTGGTCCGGGCCGCTTCATCAAACAATACCACGATATAAACAAGTACACGTTAGAGGGTAACAACTAAGGTATCAATGCCCGCACAATACTTGTGCGTACTGGCCGTACAGCACACCTACGCATAGATCGGCTCTAATACCACTAAAGAGGATCCACAGTAGAAAACAAAAAATTTCCTACATGGGAACCCCAAAAACTGCCTAGGATCTATCTATGTAGTAATGTAGTAACGGCCAATGCGTATCGAATACATACCCTTGTAGACCATACGCGATTAACGTTCCGCGGGGAACGTGGTTGAAGTAGTCATACTCGTAGCCGACCTCAAGGTCGCGAAGCTCCTCGCAAGTCACCCCTTGCTCCTTCTTCATCCTCATCGTGCAGCAGCTCCGGCTCACGACATTTAAGCGCCCCAAGTGTTGCGCCTCGTGTCTTCGTACACATGCGGTGCATGATGAGACCTCCGGCTCCCCGATCCCACCGGGAGTGCGGAAGTTGATATCCGGCTAGGAATCCCTGCAGCGCAACGGCGTGCTACAGGTGTGCCTCGTTAGCACAACCCAAACTTGGGGCCATGGTCACAAGGGATAGAGAGAGGGAAGGAGGAAGTCAACCAAAGGACTTCTCCAAATATTGGTGTGAGGGCGTGTTTTAATCCCACCCATGGGCACCCCTTTATATAGGCTAAGGGGGTGTGCCTTTCTCAAAGGCTAAGCCATTTGGGACTAATGTCAAAGGAAAAAACGGGAAAAAGGAGCTCCCAGCCGGCTGGGCCTGGACGGCCAGCCCAACAACCAGCAGTAGCACTGTGCTGCCAGCCGGGTGGGCCGGCGCCCCCCCAGTGGCCCAGCAACAGCCAGGCGGTGGAGAGGTGAGGTCCCGAGTGGGTCAGCTGCTCCCCCGTAGCCTAGCTCGCCTTGCCAGCGGCTCGCACCAACAGCTCGAGGCTGGCTAGGCCGGCAGCGACCTGTGGCCCGCCTGGCGGCCTGGCTCCCTCGCGCTCCTGAGTGGGCCGGGGTCGAGCTAGCCAGCCCGGCGGTTGTTTGGTTGTTGTCCGCCAGTGCTCGCCCTTAGTGGGCTGCCTGGCCCATAGCGGCAGTAGCTGCCCTATTTTTCTTTTTCTGCAGCTTTATTTCTAGGCCTTTTCCCTTCGAGATTTGGCCTAATATAAAAGTTGCCTTTATAAATCTTAATCTAAATATTATTTAGAATATATTAATTCATAATTAACATATACTAAATGTATATTCAAATTCCCATTTATCCAAAAACAATTTTTCGTCCTTTTCCTTTATTCTTTCTCTGAACCACTTCGGATCTCTCTTCGGAACATTTCCGGTTTTCTCTTTCTCTACTGTGATTCTGTCTTACGAATGATCGTCTCATCGGACCCTTAAGTGTATCCTCTCATGGCTCAGGAATGCTCTAGAAATGATCTGTATCAATCATCAACAGAGGGACCAGGGATATCCATGTGACCCCTGTGCATTCCTGATAACAATGTCGTTTGAACCGCTAAATGTAGCATCCAATTCCTTTTGTTTCTTGATACGACTTGTCCGAGATCTGATCAATGGTATCACATACCTTGTTCAATCTCGTTCACAGCAAGTTCTGTTTTCTTGTTACCGTGATATTACATCCCCGTGACCGAGTCACATGTTGCAACATTTATGGATGTAATCTCACCAAGCCGGCTGTATGTATCTTTACCCGTCATGTGAGTGAACAAATCCTGGTCTTGCAGTCACATGTCATCTATTGTTCCTTCAGAATACCCAACATACACCTTTATGGCCACTATATTACCAGATGATGGTTGATGCAGTCTAAGCAGCCTCGGGAAACAGTGAGTAATATGAGCTCACAGTCTAAGGAAAAGGAGTCTAGGTATAGCTGTTGTAACAATGAACTTATATCACTTGATCGTGTTGCAATCCTTCGAGGCATGTCCATCACATCATACTCCAATGATATGACCCTATTGTCAATTGGCATAAATGCCCATGAACTTGATACCAAGATCATCCTCATGACCAATGAAATAGTATGAATAGAGGCTACTAGGGACTTGGTTGTTTCATACCACACCTATACCAATGTTTCTACTTGGCACAGTTATAGCACAATATGAAACTATTATAAACTAATTGAGATATGACAATAAAAACCTACTTATTATTTGCCTCTAGGGCTTATCTCCTTCAATGCAATGACTCTGGTGGATCCATATGTGGTTTGTGAGAAGAACAGACATGCAATGACACTGGTGTATCCATGTGTAATTCATGAACAGAACACACATGCAATGACTCTGGTGGATCCACATGTTGTTTGTGAGAAGAACAGACATGCAATGACACTGGTGGATCCATATGTGGTTTGTGAAAAGAACACACATTCAATGGCACGGGTGGATCCATATGTGGTCTGTGACAATAACACACATGCAATGACTCTAGTTGTGGTTTATTAGAAGAACACACATGCAATGACTCTGGAGGATCCACAAGTGGTTTCTAAAATGAACACACATGCAATGACACTAGTGGATCCATATGTGGTTTGTGACAATAACACACATCCACTGACTCTAGTTGTGGTTTATTACAAGAACAGACATGCAATGACACTTGTGGATCCATATGTGGTTTGTGAAAAGAACACACATTCAATGACACTGGTGGATCCATATGTGGTTTGTGAGAAGAACAGACATGCAATGACACTTACGGATCCATGTATGGTTCATGAAAAGAACACACATGCAATGACTCTGGTGGATCCATGTGGTTTATGAAAAGAACACACATGCAATGACACTGGTGGACCCATGTCGTTTATGACAATAACACACATCTAGTGACTCTAGCTGTGGTTTATTAAAAGAACACACATGCAATGACATTGGTGGATCTAGGTGTTTTGTGAAAATAACAGACATGCAATGAACTCTGGTGGATCCATGTGTGGTTCATGAAAAGAACAAACATGCAATGACTCTGGTGGATCCACATGTGGTTTTTGAGAAGAACAGACATGCAATGACACGGGTGGATCCATGTGTGGTTCATGAAAAGATCACACATGCAATGACTCTAGTGGATCCACATGCGGTTTGTGAGAAGAACAGACATGCAATGACACTAGTGGATCCATCTGTGGTTTGTGAAATGAACACACATTCAATGGCACTAGTGGATCCATATGTGGTTTGTGACAATAACACACATCTAGTGACTCTAGCAGTGGTTTATTAAAAGAACACACATGTAATGACATTGGTGGATCCATGTGGTTTGTGAAAATAACAAACTTGCAATGAACTCTGGTGGATCCATGTGTGGTTCATGAAAAGAACACACATGCAATAACTCTAGTGGATCGACATGTGGTTTGTGAGAAGAATAGACATGCAATGACACTGGTGGATCCATGTGTGGTTCATGAAAGGAACGAACATGAAATAACTCTGGTGGATCCACATGTGGTTTGTGAGAATAACAAACATGCAATGACACTGGTGGATCCATATATGGTTTCTGAAAAGAATACACATTCAATGGTACTGGTGGATCCATATGTGGTTTCTGAAAATAACACACATGAAGTGACTCTAGTTGTGGTTTATTAAAAGAACACACATGTATTGACTCTGGTGGATCCACAAGTTGTTTGTGAAAACACCACACATGCAATGACACAGGTGGATCCAGATGTGGTTTGTGGCAATAACACACATCCAGTGAGTCTAGTTATGGTTTAATAGAAGAACAGACATGCAATGATACTGGTGGATCCATATGTGGTTTGTCAAAATAAAACACATTCAATGACACTAGTGGATCCATATGTGGTTGGTGAGAAGAACAGACATGCAATGACATTGGTGGATGCATGTGTGGTTCATGAAAAGAACACACATGCAATGACTCTGGTGGATTCATGTGGTTTATGAAAAGAACACATGCAATGACACAGGTGGACCCATGTGGTTTATGACAATAACACATGCAATGACACTGGTGGACCCATGTGGTTTATGACAATAACACACATCTAGTGACTCTAGTTGTGGTTTATAAAAAGAACACACATGCAATGACATTGGTGGATCCATGTGTTTTGTGAAAATTTCAGACATGCAATGAAGTCTAATGGATCCATGTGTGGTTCATGAAAAGAACACGCATGCAATGACTCTGGTGGATCCACATGTGGTTTGTGAGAAGAACTGACATGCAATGACACTGGTGGAACCATGTGTGGTTCATGAAAAGAACACACATGCAATCACTCTGGTGGATCCACATGTTTTTTGTGAGAAGAATAAACACGCAATGAAACTGGAGGATCCATATGTGGTTTTTGAAAAGAACACACATTCAATGGCACTGGTGGATCTATATGTGGTTTTTGACAATAACAAACATGCAGTGATTCTAGCTGTCGTTTATTAAAAGAACACACATGCAATGACTCTGGTCGATCCACATGTGGTTTGTGAAAAGAACACACATGCAATGAGACTGGTGGATCCATGTGGTTTATGACAATAACACACATCTAGTGACGCTAGATGAGGTTTATTAAAAGAACAAACATGCAATAACATTTGTGGATCCATGTAGTTTGTGAAAATAACAGACATGCAGGGAACTCTAGTGGATCCATGTGTGGTTCATGAAAAGAACACACATTTAATGACTCTGGTTGATCCAATGGTTTGTGAGAAGAACAAACATGCAATGACACTGGGGGATAAATGTGTGGTTCATGAAAAGAACACACATGCAATGACTCTGGTGGATCCACATGTGGTTTGTGAGAAGAACAGACATGCAATGATACTAGTGGATCCATATGTGGTTTGTGAAAAGAGCACACATTCAATGGCACTGGTGGATCCATATGTGGTTTGTGACAATAACACACATGCAGTGACTCTAGCTATGGTTTATTAAAAGAACACACATGCAATGACTCTGGTGGATCCACATGTGGTTTGTGAAAAGAACACACATGCAATGACACTGGTGGATCCATGTGGTTTATGACAATAACACACATCCAGTGACTGTAGCTGTGGTTTATTAAAAGAAGACACATGCAATGACATTGGTGGATCCATATGGTTTGTGAAAATAACAGACATGCAACGAACTCTAGTGGATCCATATGTGACTCATGAAAAGAACACACATGCAATGACTCTGGTGGATCCATATGTGGTTTGTGAGAAGAACATACATGCAATGACACTGGTGTCTCCATCTATGGTTCATGAAAGGAACACACATGAAATGACTTTGGTGGACCCACATGTGGTTTGTGAGAAGAACAGACATGCAATGACACTGGTGGATCCATATATGGTTTGTGAAAAGAATACACATTCAATGGCACTGGTGGATCCATATGTTGTTTGTGACAATAACACACATGCATTGACTCTAATTGTGGTTTATTAAAAGAACACACATGAAATGACTCTGGTGGATCCATAAGTGGTTTGTGAAAATAACACACATGCAATGACACTAGTGGATCCATATGTGGTTTGTGGTAATAACACACATCCAGTGACTAGTTGTGGCTTATTGGAAGAACATACATGCAATGACACTGGTGGATCCATATGTGGTTTGTCAAAACAAAACACATTCAATGTCACTGGTGGATCCATATGTGGTTTGTGAGAAGAACAAACATGCAATCACACTGGTGGATCCATGTGTGGTTCATGAAAAGGACACACATGCAATGACTTTGGTGGATCCATGTGGTTTATGAAAAGAACACACATGCAATGACACTAGTGGACCCATGCGGTTTATTACAATAACACACATCCAGTGACTCTAGCTATAGTTTCTTAAAAGAACACACATGCAATGACATTGGTAGATTCAGGTATTTTGTGAAAATTTTAGACATGCAATGAACTCTGGTGGATCCATGTGTGGTTCATGAACAGAACACACATGCAATGACTCTGGTGGATCCACATGTGGTTTGTGAGAAGAATAGACATGCAATGACACTGGTGGATCCATGTGTGGTTCATGAAAAGAACACACGCGCAATGACTCTAGTGGATCCACATGTGGTTTGTAAGAAGAATAGACATGCAATGACATTGGTGGATACATATGTGGTTTGTGAAAAGAACACACATGCAATGACTCTAGTGGATACATATGTGGTTTGTGACAATAACACACATGCAGTGACTTTAGATGTGGTTTATTAAAAGAACACACATGTAATGACTCTGGTGGATCCACATGTGGTTCGTGAAAAGAACACACATGCAATGACACTAGTGGATCCATGTGGTTTATGACAATAACAC
The DNA here is from genome assembly GCA_910589775.1 of Avena eriantha. Taxonomy (NCBI): domain Eukaryota; kingdom Viridiplantae; phylum Streptophyta; class Magnoliopsida; order Poales; family Poaceae; genus Avena; species Avena eriantha. The sequence goes on from OU342745.1 coordinate 140,300,717, forward strand.
ACATTGAGTGACTCTAGCTGTGGTTTATTAAAAGAACACACATGCAATGACATTGGTGGATCCATGTGTTTTGTGAAAAATTTTGACATGCAATGAACTCTGGTGGATCCATGTGTGGTTTATGAAAAGAACACACATGCAATAACTCTGATGGATCCATATGTGGTTTGTGAGAAGAATAGACATGCAATTAAGCTGGTGGATCCATGTGTGGTTCATGAGAAAAACACACATGCAATGACTCTAGTGGATCCACATGTGGTTTGTGAGAACAACAGACATGCAATTACACAGGTGGACCCATATGTGGTTTGTGAAAAGAACACACATGCAATGACTCTGGTGGATCCATATGTGGTTTGTGACAATAACACACATGTAGTGACTCTAGCTGTGGTTTATTAAAAGAACACACATGCAATGACTCTGGTGGATCCACATGTGGTTTGTGAAAAGAACACACATGCAATGACACTAGTGGATCCATGTGGTTTATGACAATAACACACATTGAGTGACTCTAGTTGTGGTTTATTAAAAGAACACACATGCAATGACATTGGTGGATCCATGTGGTTTGTGAAAATAACAGACATGCTATGAACTCTAGAGGATCCATGTCTGGTTCATGAAAAGAACACACATGCAATGACTCTGGTGGATCCATATGTGGTTTGTGAGAAGAATAGACATGCAATTACACTGGTGGATAAATGTGTGGTTCATGAAAAGATCACACATGCAATAACTCTGGTGGATCCACATGTGGTTTGTGAGAAGAACAGACATGCAATGACACTGTTGGATCCATATGTGGTTTGTGAAAAGAACACACATTCAATGGCACTGGTGGATCCATATGTGGTTTGTGACAATAACACACATGCAATGACTCTAGTTGTGGTTTATTAAAAGAACACACATGCAATGACTCTGGTGGATCCACATGTGGTTTGTGAAAAGAACACACATGCAATGACACTGGTGGATCCATGTGGTTTATGGCAATAACACACATCTAGTGACTCTAGCTGTGGTTCATTAAAAGAAGACACATGCAATGACATTGGTGGATCCATGTGGTTTGTGAAAATAACAGACATGCAATGAACTCTGGTGGATCCATGTGTGGTTCATGAAAAGAACACACATGCAATGACTCTGGTGGATCCATATGTGGTTTGTGAGAAGAACAGACATGCAATGAAAATGGTGGATCCATGTGTGGTTCATGAAAAGAACACACAGACAATGACTCTAGTGGATCCACATGTGGTTTGTGAGAAGAACAGACATGGAATGACACTGGTGGATCCATATGTGGTTTGTGAAAAGACACACATTCAATGGCACTGGTGGATCCATATGTAGTTTGTGACAATAACACACATATAGTGACTCTAGTTGTGGTTTATTAAAAGAACACACATGCAATGACTCTGGTGGATCCACATGTGGTTTGTGAGTAGAATAGACATGCAATGACACTTGTGGATCCATGTGTGGTTCATAAAAAGAACACAAATCCAATGACTCTAGTGGATCCCCATGTGGTTTGTGAGAAGAACAGACATGCAATGACACTGTTGGATCCATATGTGGTTTGTGAAAATAACACACATTCAATGGCATACGTGGATTTATATGTGGTTTGTTACAATAACACACCTGCAGTGACTCTAGCTGTGGTTTATTAAAAGAACACACATGCAATGACTCTGGTGGATCCACATGTGGTTTGTGAAAAGAACACACATCTAATGACACTGGTGGATCCATGTGGTTTATGACAATAACATACATCTAGTGATTCTAGCTATGGCTTATTAAAAGAACACACATGCAATAACATTGGTGGATCCATGTGGTTTGTGAAAATAACAAACATGCAGTGAACTCTGGTGGATCCATGTGTGGTTCATGAAAAGAACACAGATGCAATTACTCTGGTGGATCCATATGTGGTTTGTGAGAAGAACAGACATGCAATGACACTGGTGGATAAATGTGTGGTTCATGAAAAGAACACATGCAATGACTCTGGTGGATCCACATGTGGTTTGTGAGAAGAACAGACATCCAATGACACTAGTGAATCCATATGTGGTTTGTGAAAAGAACACACATTCAATGGCACTGGTGGATCCATAGTGGTTTGTGAAAATAACAGACATGTAGTGAACTCTGGTGGATCCATGTGTGGTTCATAAAAAGAACACACATGCAATGACTCTGGTGGATCCACATGTGGTTTGTGAGAAAAATAGACATGCAATGACACTGCTGGATCCATGTGTGGTTCATGAAAAGAACACACATGCAATGACTCTGGTGGATCCACATGTGGTTTGTGGGAAGAAAAGACATGCAATGACACTGGTGGATCATTGTGTGGTTTGTCAAAAGAACACACATCCAATGGCACTGGTGGATCTATATGTGGTTTGTGACAATAAAACACAAGCAGTGACTCTAGCTGTGGTTTATTAAAAGAACACACATGCAATGACTCTGGTGGATCCACATGTGGTTTGTGCAAAGAACACACATGCAATGACACTAGTGGATCCATGTGGTTTATGACAATAACACACATTGAGTGACTCTAGCTATGGTTTATTAAAAGAACACACATGCAATGACATTGGTGGAACCATGTGGTTTGTGAAAATAACAGACATCCTATGAACTCTTGAGGATCCATGTGTGGTTCATGAAAAGAACACACATGCAATGACTCTGGTGGATCCACATGTGGTTTGTGAGAAGAACAGACATGCAATGACACTGTTGGATCCATATGTGGTTTGTGCAAAGAACACACATTCAATGGCACTGGTGGATCCATATGTGGTTTGTGACAATAACACACATGCAATGACTCTAGTTGTGGTTTATTAAAAGAACACACATGCAATGACTCTGGTGAATCCACATGTGGTTTGTGAAAAGAACACACATGCAATGACACTGGTGGATCCATGTGGTTTATGGCAATAACACACATCTAGTGACTCTAGCTGTGGTTCATTAAAAGAAGATACATGCAATGACATTGGTGGATCCATGTGTTTTGTGAAAATAACAGACATGCAATGAACTCTGGTGGATCCATGTGTGGTTCATGAAAAGAACACACATGCAATGACTTTGGTGGATCCATATGTGGTTTGTGAGAAGAACAGACATGCAATGAAAATGGTGGATCCATGTGTGGTTCATGAAAAGAACACACAGGCAATGACTCTAGTGGATCCACATGTGGTTTGTGAGAAGAACAGACATAAAATGACACTGGTGGATCCATATGTGGTTTGTGAAAAGACACACATTCAATGGCACTGGTGGATCCATATGTGGTTTGTGACAATAACACACATATAGTGACTCTAGTTGTGGTTTATTAAAAGAACACACATGCAATGACTCTAGTGGATCCACATGTGGTTTGTTAAAATAACAGACATGCAATGAACTCTGGTGGATCCATGTGTGGTTCATGAAAAGAACACACATGCAATTACTCTGGTGGATCCACATGTGGTTTGTGAGAAGAATAGACATGCAATGACACTTGTGGATCCATGTGTGGTTCATAAAAAGAACACACATCTAATGACTCTAGTGGATCCCCATGTGGTTTGTGAGAAGAACAGACATGCAATGACACTGTTGGATCCATATGTGGTTTGTGAAAATAACACACATTCAATGGCATAGGTGGATATATATGTGGTTTGTGACAATAACACACCTGCAGTGACTCTAGCTGTGGTTTATTAAAAGAACACACATGCAATGACTCTGGTGGATCCACATGTGGTTTGTTAAAAGAACACACATCTAATGACACTGGTGGATCCATGTGGTTTATGACAATAACATACATCTAGTGATTCTAGCTATGGCTTATTAAAAGAACACACATGCAATAACATTGGTGGATCCATGTGGTTTGTGAAAATAACAAACATGCAGTGAGTCTGGTGGATCCACATGTGGTTTGTGAAAAGAACACACATGCAATTACTCTGGTGGATCCATATGTGGTTTGTGAGAAGAACAGACATGCAATGACACTGGTGGATAAATGTGTGGTTCATGAAAAGAACACATGCAATGACTCTGGTGGATCCACATGTGGTTTGTGAGAAGAACACACATCCAATGACACTAGTGAATCCATATGTGGTTTGTGAAAAGAACACACATTCAATGGCACTGGTGGATCCATAGTGGTTTGTGAAAATAACAGACATGTAGTGAACTCTGGTGGATCCATGTGTGGTTCATAAAAAGAACACACATGCAATGACTCTGGTGGATGCACATGTGGTTTGTGAGAAAAATAGACATGCAATGACACTGCTGGATCCATGTGTGGTTCATGAAAAGAACACACATGCAATGACTCTGGTGGATCCACATGTGGTTTGTGGGAAGAACAGACATGCAATGACACTGGTGGATCCATGTGTGGTTTGTGAAAAGAACACACATCCAATGGCACTGGTGGATCTATATGTGGTTTGTGACAATAAAA